>JAKSZT010054547.1:2141476-2209946 GCA_026826555.1 Tolypeutes matacus
CCAATCTGTGTCTTTTGATTGGTGAATTTAATCCATTAACATTCAGTGTTATTACTCGTAATGAATTTCTTACTTCAGTCATTTTTTCTTTGGGTTAATGTATGTCATATGTTGTTTTGTTTCTCTTTTTGAGTTTTCAGTTGTTTTTAAACTCTCCTCCAACTCTCTCTCCTTTGTTTTTTCCTTTCAATTTGTAGAGATTCCTTTAGTATTTCTTGAAGTGCTGGTTTCTTCTTGACATACTCTCTTAATTGCTGTTTATCTGTGAATATTTTGAACTCTCCATCATTTTTGAATGCCAATTTTGCTGGGTAGAGAATTCGTGGCTGGAAGTTTTTTTCTTTTAGTGTTTTGACTATGTCATACCACTGTCTTCTTGCCTCCATGGTTTCAGCTGAGAAATCAGCACTTAATCTTATTGTGCTTCCCTTGTATGTGATGGTTCTCTTTTCTCTTGCTGCCTTGAGTATTTTCTCTTTGTCTTGAGCATTGGACAGTTTGACAAGTATATGTCTTGGAGTTGGCCTGTTGGGATTTATACTATTTGGGGTGCGCTGTGCTTCCTGGATCTGCACATCCATCTCTCTCAATAGAGTTGGGAAGTTTTCAGCCATAACTTCCTTCAACACTCCTTCTGTTCCCTTTCCCTTGTCTTCTCCTTCTGGGATGCCCATAATGCGTATGTTTGTGCGTCTTGCATTATTGGTTAATTCCCTGAGACCATACTGGATTTTTTCTATCTTTTTGTCTATCTTTTCTACAATCTCTTTGATTTCAACTGTATTGTCTTCCATATCACTAATTCTTTCCTCTGCCTGTTCAATTCTGCTGCCATGTGAGTCCAGCGTCTTTTTCATTTCTTGACTTGTGTCTTTGTTCGCCATCATATCCATTACCTCTTTAGGTGTGTTAGTTATTTTTTCAGTATGTTCTCCCAGTGTCTTCTTTATATCCTTAATCTCTTCCTTCAGTTCTTTAAGTTGGTCCATGATATTTGTTTGGATAGCTTTGATCAGTTGTTCGATGTACTGCATTACTTCCTGGTTTTTATTTTGTGCACTGGACTGGTCCATGTTTTCCAGTTTTTCAGAGTCATTTGTATTTTTCTGTTGCCCTCTGGTCATCATATTCTCTTGATGGGTTTGTTCAGTTGATTAGCTTTTATCTATGCTCTAGAATTTTATTTAGCTGTTGGTTCTGCGTGTGAGTTAAGTTTTCTCTTTGGCAGTTTTTCTTCTTATTTTATTTCCTTACTTCTTTCTATGTTCCCTTGAAGGCAAAAGGTTAGGGCCAGAGGAATCAAAAGATGTAAGGAAGGCAGAAGGATAATAGAAATGTTGATAAAAGTTAGAAGAGGGGCAAAATGAGACTCAATGAGATGAATATTTAATTTGTGTAGGCAGTGTAGTGTACTAGGAAAAAATATGGAGTTCCTATAATGGACTGGGAAAACAAGTGGAGGAATATATATATATAGTGATTTAGAAGGCTAGAATTATGAGGAGGTAGAGAAATAGTAGAGAAAGGTCTGAAAGGAAAAAGTTAATACTAATAAAAAAAAAAAAAGAAAAAAAAAGAAAAAAGAAGGAAACAAGGGGGGTCAATGATTCCCCTAGGGTCCACGTGGATCCTTCCTGCCTACTTGTGTTTATCAATGAATTTCCCCACAGGGTTCTATGTGCAGGTCCTGAAGCAGCTTTTAGCTATTAAACTAAATTAAAGAGAATTTATTTTTCAATTGTTGAGGTGACCTCACTTTTTTTTTTTTTTTTTTTTTTTTTAGCCAAATGCAGGACCCAAAATAATTCCTCTTCTAGACCAACCCCCTTACGGAAGGGACCCTAGCTGGGCCCGTGGAAATTAATCAAGCACGTTCCTCTTTCCGGACTGCCCAGGTTAGCTGAAGCTCTGATGTTAGTCAGTGAGGAGTGCTAAAGAGGGCGGATTCCGCCCCTTCTGGCGCCGAGCTCCAGCGTCCCCGGGCTGCTAGTAAATCAGTTTGAGTGCAGATTCGCGTCTGCTCTCAGCCTGATGCTGCTTCAGTTCGGCTTATCTGCTCCCCAAAGCTATGGGGCGGTGCAGGCAGCCAGATTGATGTCTAAAAATATAAAATACCCTTCCCTGTCTTCCAACCGAACCCTCCCTTTTTTGGGAAGTGTCCCTTCCTCCTGGCTCCGCAGCGGCCCGGGTCTTATCCCTGGGTGGCTAGGGAGATCAGCTCCGTTCCCCGACCAAAATCCCCCCTCCGGTCCACCGGGTGCTGACTAGCTTGTTTGTTCTGCTCACACAAGGTCCAAAGGGCGCCAGGCAGCCAGCTCCCCAGAAAATAAAACTTTTTCGCCCCCGCCCGCGGCTCCAAATGGCCGTTTTATTTTTTATTTCCGTAACCGCGGGGCTCAGCCGCCTGTGCCAGCCTCCACCGACAGCCTCAAAACTCACGAATCTCCACCGTTCGGTCCACGCCGCCGATCCGCGCAGATAGATGTCCCAAGCTTCTCACTCCACGCGTGCACAGCACAGACCCCCGGGCAGGACCCCGTCCCCAATCCGCCTTGCTCTGGGAGCTTGCAGTGTGCGCCCTCCTACACCAACGCCATCTTGCCCCCTCCAAAGGAAGCATTTATGTGCCATTTCTAAAAGGTTGTATGCACAATTTACTATTCTTTATTATGCTTTTTAAAAGCATTTCCAAATTTTCTGAAAATTGAGTGCCAAACCTGAGTTATATATGATGATGTCCATATTGACAATTGGATTGCATCTGAACATCAAACTAAATGGTTAAGAGAGGGCATTGTAAATTGTACAACATATATATATTTTAGATTTCCTAAATATGATCGAACTATTTTAAAATGAAAAGCTTTAAAATGTATTCCCTCCTAAATTTCTATACATTAGTAAATTTCATCCAAACCAATTCTTTCTTATTTTCCACTGATTTCATGCAAAAGAAGCAGGTTAAAAATGCTAGTATGGTAGATTAGTTTAGGATGAAGTAGTTAGTGAGTGATATATTTGCAGATATGGCTTTTTTAAAGATTGGCTGAAGATAAAGCTGTCTTTGTGATATGACCTTATGTTTGAAAAGATAAAAGCTTACCCTCTGTGATGGTTTGAAGCTGTATGTACCCCAGAGAAACATGTTCTTAAATCTAATCCATTCCTGTGGTTGTGAACCCATTGTAAGTAGGACCTTTTGATATGTTTAACTTCAGTTAAACAGTGGCCGGCCTCAATCAGGATGGACCTTAGTCCTATAACCGGAGTCCTTTATAAATCGAGTAAGTTCAGACGTGAGAAAAAGCCATGCAAGCAAGAAGCTTAAATCAATGAAACCCGGAAAAGAAGGGGGAGACCAGCAGACACTGCCATGTGCCTTGCTATCTGGCAGAGGAGCTGGGATCACTGCAGCCGGGCCTAGAGCACCAGCCTTCAGGAAGAAATCATCACCTCGATGATGCTTTGAGGTGACATTTCCCTGGCCCCAAGACTGTATGTGAATAAATTCCCATTGTTTAAGCCAAACCATTTCATGGTATTTGCTTTGAGCAGCCAAGGGAACTAAAACACCCTTCAATTATTCCCTACTGGAGTTGTCTGAATTTCAAACATTAAAATTATTTTCCTATGGATAGCTGTTTTGCTAAAGAAAAATGTTAGTATCTTAAAAGAAACTTACATTTAAGGACATAAATTAGGTAAAACCACATTAAGGTAAGTAAGTTATCCTGATCCAGGACCTCCGTTATCACCTATAATTTGATGACTCTCTAATTAAAATATTCAGTTTAATCTTTTCTCCTGAAATTTCATAGACAGCCCTTTGTTTCCAACTTCTTCCTAAACAATTTCTTCTACATCTCCTATAAGTACTTGAACTATTCCTATTCAAAAATGAATTCACTATCCATTGTTTCTTAAATTGTGCTTTCTTCAACTTGAATGTTCCTTCACTAATAAAACTTAGCTTACATGGGAGACCGAAGGAGGACTGCATGCCATGGTATAGAATCATTGCCACCCGGGGTTACACCCTGTCTCGCTGGCCAACATTTATGATGATGAGGGCAGAAATGTATGGAAGAATTTCACCCTTGGTGAATACTAAGATTACAATAAAGATAGAAAAAAGTTCAGTCAGGGAAAGAGATAAAGGACCCATTATCTCCTGGCATTCATGGCAGGATGGGGTGTGATGGAGGTGGTCAGAACCTACCATGTAAAATTCAGTTAATATGGCAGACATTTTAATTGCTCTTCCCCTGTGGTCAGCCATTATGGTTATTATTGTGGTGGTCCATGTGATGGTTAAGTTCATGTGTCACCTTGGCCAGGTTATGGTGTCCAGTGGTTTGGTCAAGCAAGCACTGCCCTGATTAAGCTGGTTGCATCTATGGCTCACTACATTTAAAATCTACTGAGAAGATTGCCTTCAAAAAAAAAGGGAAAAGTCTCATCCAATCACTTGAAGGTCTTAAAAGGAGAAGTGATGATTTCAGCAGTGAAGGCAGAATTTCCATCTCTGCTTCAGCCAGCCTCTCCTGAGAAATTCATCAAACACCTTCATCAGAGTTACCAGCTTATGGCATTCCCTATAGAATTTGGACTTGCCCATCCCCACAGTTGCATGAGACAATTATAAATATCTCATACTGTTTACAGATGTCTCCTGTTGCTTCTGTTTCCCTAGAGAACCCTGACTAATGCAACCATAATTTGAGCTTTGACTATGCATATTGTTACTGTGGAACTCACATAGAACTTAAGCTATGCTTGACTTATTTACAGGGTCTTCACTTCTTCCTCTCTTTACTTGTGAAATATAGAAAGAAGCACATGGAAAGTTTGATAACTGCCAGCAGGACATTAATAACTTTATTGTTTTCTGAAGTCATAGATCAGTAAAAGCTATTCCCATAAAAATGGGATATTGGATAGGCAGAATTTTGAAGGGCACCAGCTTGGCCTCTGGAGGGGAGGGGGCTGCAGAATTGAGCTCAACTCCACGTACATCAATTCCATCAATTATGCTTACATTATGAGACCCCAGATAAACTCAGAACACTTGAGGCTCAGATGATCTTCCGTGATTGAGAAAATGCGTCTGTACAGAGAGGGTGACACATTCCGATTCCACGTGGAGAGGATGCGGAAGCTTGCATTTGGGGTCCAGACGTTGCCCTATGCATCTCTTCTTCTGTGTCTTCTTATTTGTGTCCTTTAACTATTATAAAACAATAATTGTGAGTATACTTCTTTCAGTGAGTTCTGTGAGTTCTAGAATTATCAAAACAAGGAGGTGGTGGGAACCCCCAAATTTGGTCAGACTTTTGAGTAGCCTGGACACTGAAATTGCAGCTAGTGCCTGAAGGGAAATCTTGTAGAGGATATCCCTTAACCTGGGGAGTCTGGCCTAGCTCTGGGGAGTTAGAGTCAGAATTGAACTGTTCCTACAATACCTGCATTTGGTGTCAGAAGCTGTTGGAGGTATGGAAGTTCTAGAGGGGTGTGCAAAACCTTTACATATGAGAAGAAAGCAGTAAAGGTCTACTGGATAGACTCTAGATAGCCAGTATTCCAACCAAGTCTTTTACTTATGTGGACATAAACTATCATCTATTGTTTACAGCTCTGAAATCTTTAATAGATTTGCAATACAATATTTCTTAATTATATGTATATATATGTTACCGAATGGCTCTGCTTCTGGGCTTCTAGGTTCTGGGCTTATGTTGCATGAAAGAATTTAAGGACACTTCATAGGGTAGGCAAGGAGTAAAGAGTTTATTAAGAAATAAGAAAATGATAGAAGTACATGGTCCAAGGAATGTACCACGGACCTACTGCAGGGTGAGATGTGCACATGGGGCCCCAAGTCAGGCTTTTTAAAGTCTTTCCTCCTCCCCCATCATAATGTTGGGGCAGAGCCCCAGCTGTTTGCCGTTCTGATCGGTTACCCCACCTGTTAGTTCTCAGGAGGCCGATGGTGGGGCCTTTTGAGGATATCCGGGGCTTTCCTTCTCATTCCAAATGAGATTCTCATGGCCAGGATCTCACAGGGTCTTTCTGGCAGCCTTCTTCTCAGGAGGTTTCCAGACGGGGTCTCACGGCCATGTTGTCTGTCGGCCATGTGGTCTGTCTGCCATGTTGTCTGCCTGCCATGTTGTCTGCCTGCCATGTTGTCTGCCTGCCATGTTGTCTGTCAGCCATGTTGTCTGTCAGCCATGTTGTCTGCCAGGCCAGCTGCCTTCCCCTTTTCACTCTACTGACTGCCTCATATGTATGCTATATATTTATGTGTATACACACATATATACACATATACTCACACACATACATTAGTTCAACATATGCCTGTTGTGATGATTAATCTATTGTGTCAACTTAGCTAGATTATCATGTCCAGTTGTTTGGTCAAGCAAGCAATGGCCTGATTGTTACTTGAGGGTATTTTGTGGACTTAAATCACTAGTCATTTGATTGCATCTATAGCTCATTGTATCTGCAATCAACAAAAGAGATTGCCTTCAGAATGATAGAAGTCACCTCATCCAATCAGTTGAAGGCCTTAAAGGGAGAACTGATGACTTCAGGAGTTGGAAAAAAAGAATTTCTATCTCTACCTAAGAAAGCCAGCTTCTCCTGGGGAATTCAGTGACACCAACTTGCAGCCTGTCTTACGGAACTCAGGTTGTCAATCCCCATAGTTGTATGGGCCAGTTCCTACAATAGATCTCTTAATTATATATATATATATATATATATATATATATATATATATATGCTTTTCACATTCAAAACTTCCATTTTATTTTATCATTACTCCAATTCCATTCATCATCTCATTCACCTTAATTACACCAAGAATTTCTTACCTGACATTCTCTTCATATCAATTCCTCACTAATAATATATTAATGTTCATAAAATACCTCTGTAATTACACCACCCCCAATTCAAAATCTTTATATATCCACCTCCCTCACTTATAAATCTAATTTTCTTTGGTTCATATTAAGTTTCTCCAGTAAGCTTGCCTGTTTCTACCTCTGATGATTGTCTATTTTAATATTTGTAGATTATTTTATCTAGCCATTCAAGGGAAGAATATCAAACTTGTGAATAAATTCAGATTGAGATGTGAAAATGCGGTAACAATATATAATGTTGGAATTTTGAAGTAATAAATGTGACAGTCTCAATTTATGTTCTAAATAATACGTTTGGGTGGGGTAGCTTAGTAACACCACAAATGGAAAAACTATTTGCTGTATTAAATTCAGCTTAGTGGGAAAACAATGTGATGTGACCACTAGATTTTAAAATGTTAAAAATGCTAAAAAGTTCATATACAAGAATATTCTTCTATGACCTAGAACTAATGTACATCAATATTACAAGGTGGTAAGAATATGAAGATGCATGGGAAAAATACAGTTAATGCAACTTATGACTATAGTTAACAGCAGTATTGTAATGTTCTTACATCAATGTCAAAGAAGGTACTGTGTTAATAATGGGGGGGGGGTTCCAACCCAACAACCGAAGAGTGTGAGTTGGTGATACCAAAGAACACACCTGGTACTGAGTCAGGCATAAGCTTTATTGGGACTTATAGACAGGAGAGGCTCTCTGATGGAGGCTGGTTGGAGAATGAAGGTAGCACTCCGCAAAGAGATGGGAAAATGAGGGGTGATATAAGGAGTTTCAGAACAAGGACATTCCACAGGTATGAGAACAGAGTTTCTTCTAGGGTCACGTGAAGCATACACATGGGGTCTGGTTATGTTTTCACTATGCTTGTAGGAAGGACAAGGATATTTACTGCTTTGGGAAGATTATAGTTTATACCATATATACATTCTATTCCCTCTGGGCAGGGTTGTTAACCTTTAACTTTTGTCTAGGTCATGCAGGTGGCTATGTGCTGAGGACTTGGGGGTGGGGCCCTGGGTACCCACAGGGGTTTTTGAAAAAATGTACCAAGTGTACGCTGTGGACCATAGTTAGTGGTAATTGTCTGATGATGTTCTTTCATAATCTGTAAAAATTGTTCCACAATAATGTAAGATGTTGTTGGAGGGGTGTTTTATGGAAATGCTGCACCTCATGCATGATTGTTTTATAAATTCACAAGTTCCCTAATTATATATATATGTTAGGCTATGCCATCGCAGGCAATATCACAAAAATATATATTAATATATATTAATCAGAACACATATTTTCAAAGTTTGGCCAAAGAAATATTATCCCAGCAAATTCTTACCTAGATTTCCAAACATACTGAAAAATAAAAGAGAAACTATTTTTAACAAAACAAAACAATGTGACACTCCTCTCTGCCTCCCCATGCCCTTCCCAAAACTGCCTCTGAAGCCCTTCCATGGAAACCAACTCTTCCTGGATTTTGTAAGATTGGAAAATGTATTATACTTCACCATCGATATATTCAGAGTGATTTTAACTTGCAGGTTTAGGCACAGGGAAGAATCAGATTCAGTATGGTTCTTAACATGATTGATTTAGAAATTGTCAACGTTTCTCTCTTCCAATAGAAAAATTAGGTGATGAATTTAACAATTATTCAGATAAGTCGTTTCAAGCAAATTGTTATTGAAGACAAAATGAGTTGGGGCTTGAATTGATTGTATTTCTGCCCTCATTGATTTAAATCACTGGATAAGACCCAAAATTCCATTTCATTTTTCCTTTCAACATATATTGGGAAATAGTTATTGACTTTCCAAATATCAAATAATACTACTTATTATGCCACCAACTAATATATTCCTAGAGCTTTCATCAAAACACAATGCTTTAGAAAAGTTCATCTTTTAAGGTCGTGATATATGCTAGACAGTTCAGTATCTTCCCCAAAATGTATTCAGTTAGAAATGTAATTTATTCAAGAATGACAGTGTAATTAATTGTGGAACATGGAAGTGCAAAAATAAAAACATTCAAAATATAAACAAAGAAAGATCAAAGCACAGAAGAAACAAAATGAATGCTTTGTTCAAAGCATATGTTTATCCATACACATTTCCAAAATATTATTTAAAGAGAAATGAATGGTTTAATTATTTTTGCAGGACTCTACTTAACTATTCACAGAACCTTTTGTTAAAGCCCACTCTTTCTCACTCCCATTCTCTTCTGGTCTTCTCCTTATTTCTTTATCTAAAAATAAACTCAAGTCCCAAATCTCTAAAATATTCTTTCCTGATACTCCCATAAGATTCGTCTTCTATTCTCTCTCAAATGTTGAAAGAATATTTAACATACATTTCTAATCACAAATTAACTTCTTACCCTCTTGTAGTCTAATTTCTCCCTTCACACTCTACTATAAGTACTCTTCGAAAGTCACCAAAGAACTTTTAGTCAATATTGCCAATCCCTTCTCTGCAGCATGTGTTTCTAGTGACCATACGTCAGATATTCGAACCCTCTTCTAACTTAATTTTCATAATGCAATACTTTACGGCAGCCCTATCTACATCTTAGACTGCTCTGTCATTGTTTTCCTCTCCTTTTCCCCACTCCCTATGAAACTGAAAATGTTGTATTATTTAATAATGATGCAAAGTAATAAAATGGGCACTCTCATACATTTCTATTTTCCGAAAGGAATATAATGCTTCAGCCATCCTGACAACTGAATTGCAAGACTGGAGTATATTCATTCCCTTTAGTCAGTAATTTCATCACTGGAAGTATACTTTATTGAAATAATTACATCTGTAGAAAAGTATCTTTTATATTATCTATAATAGTGAAAAATTAGAAATAACCTAAATGCCCAAAAAGAGGATAATGATTTTGAAATTTGAGGAACTTATACTTGATGGAATATTATCGTAACATTAAAAAAAAATGTTTATGATGAAAGTGTAATGACAGAATTGTCTAAAATATATATTGTACAAGGCAGAGGATTAAAAATGAAGAAAATGCATCAAGATGAAGTAAGAATTGGCCATGTTAGAATAGCGATTCTGTGAACCGTTGTTAATTTCCTATTTTCTCTACACTTATTTCCAAATTTTCTACAGTATGTGCATTGATTTTGTAACTTCAAGATAAATTTGGAAATGGTACAGATAATATTTATGATGTCTTAGAACTTTGAAGTTTTGTGATATATGTATGACTACTGGACAAAATATGATTAAAGAAATGATTACATAACAAGGTTGTGTGGCCATGTGAAAAAATGTTGTTCTTTTCCTAGTCTCGTTCCTCCAAGGAAATCAGAGGTGTGAACAATTGTGAGTCACGCCTGGGGGTGTCACTCCACCTCTCCGCTCTGCATGCTCTGGGTGGGGAAGGGCTCGGTCACCCTGACTGGCCAGTGGAGCGGGATCTTGGCTAAAGACGTTGTCCAAGGCTTTTTGACGATTCTCATCTTAATACATATTTCCTCTACATTTGTTTGCTGCTTTCTGTCCAGTCTCTCAAATGTTTCAGCGTAACCACTCACTCAGCAAAGGATTAAAACGCAACTACAAAGAAAAACATTTAAGAAACACTGATGTGAGCTGTCAGGTAGCCCGAGACTGCTCGACAGCGGTGGTTGCCTCCGAGAACCTGAGCAAAGTAAGAGGCAGTCGCCGATGAGACAGAGGAGGGCCCGTGAGAGGCCTGAGGACGGAGAAGCCTGCACTGTGTCCTCACCTGGCGGTGCTCCCACAGCCGCCTTCTCCAGCCCCTCTCCATAACCCTGCTTTGCCCAAATGACTAACTTACCAAAGGCAGCTAAACTTTGGCCCCTCTCACTAAGGCTCTATGGAAAGACCTTTCTTCTTCCTTAAGACAGAATGCTCGTTGGGGTGTTTTTGTGCCACAAAATTCCAAATAAAAGTTATGTTAAGACTGTTCTTGTGAATTTTCTTCCATGGTGTCGGTTAAACTGATTTCTATCAGTTTGGTAAACTTTAAATTTTTCTTTTCTAACAATTTTATGCCAGCAATTAATTTTTCTGGCATCAGTGTTTCTTGTTGCTGGAATCTACAAAACAAATGAAAAGGAAACAGTGGAAATTATCCAGAAATTTAACCTATGAAATAAATACCTGCTTGACTGATTATCATAAACACTATTAAATTTATTTTCACAGATAAAAACCACCAGGGAAATGTCACCTCTCCTCTTCAGCTTGTAATATGGAAGAAGCACTATCGAGGAAAGAGCATGGACTTTAGAGACAGACAGAGGGTTCTAATTCTGCTCTTCCATTTTATTAGTGTGATCTTGGCCAACTTTTTTACTTCTTTGAATTAGATTTTAATGCAGATGAGGCTATTGCATCCAGAGGGTGGAATGGCTTATCCAAGATCATAAACATAAATATAGGATAAGGGTAAATACAAAACAAAAAGAAAAATTAACTTTCCCTGGTATAAAAGCAAAAGAGACTCTCCCCTACCTTCCTATTTCTTAGAGCATTTTTGTTTAGAAAACTTGCATGTAGGCTGAATTATGTACCCTCAAAAACACATGTTCTTGGCCCTAGTCTGTGGCCCAGTGGGCTTGAACCCAGTGTAAATGGGCTCTCGTGAGAATGAAACTCTTGAAAGCTAAATGTCTCTGGCTGGCTCTGCAACCCAGGACATGGGAGCCACCTCTCAGGAAAGAAGTGCTCTGATCTCCCAGTTCCCGTGGGAAGGGAGGAGCCTGGCATAAGCAGTGCCTGATCCAAGTTGCTAACCTACTACCTGTCATGAAGACAGGAGAAGTCTGTTCTTCCTTTGTATGAAGGCGAGTATTAAGCACAGGTGGCTATTGCAATTACCAGGTGAATGTATGGTAAACTATGTGACAAATGCTGTCAAGTCCTCTTGAGGACTAGTTGTCGTTGGACTTGAGAACATGTACAGGTTGAGTTGTATCCGCTTCGCAGTATAGAAAGGTGAGATTTCTTTCTTTGCAATCTCTTTAGGAGATTGTGTGTCATATGCATCACATTTTGGTTTAATGCTTATTTGATGATAATATTATTTTCTTTTTCTTCTCCCTTTGTGGAGAGGCCTTCTGTTTTGGTGGGTGCTTTTGTTTTTAATTGCATTTCTCCAATAGTTCAGAACCCAGTCTCTCAACTCCTGGTCAGTGTGTTTATTTCCCTACGCCACGGCCTCATATGAACACCATGGCAGGCAGTCTCTCCGTGACCAAAGGACAGGCAGTTAAATAACTTTTAAATAAATTCTTGAGTTTCTACATCTGTTATCATATAAATAATCTACTGATAAAATTGGTGGCTGCTGCCTTTGTCAGCAGCTTTTAACCAATATTTTAAAAGATGTTTCTTCAACAAATATTTTTGAGAGGCCTCTGTTCTAGGCATTCGGAACAAAAAAGAACAAAGTCCCTGCCCTCGTGGACAGCACCGTAGGGTGGGGAGACAGAATAAATTCATCCATGACACGTGTGCGTGTAAGAGGTGCTCCATGGTGTCGCAGGAGGCTTCTCTGGGTCCCCTGGGCCGGCCCGGGAAGGGAGAGCTGCTTGGCTGGTTGAGGAGGGAAGAGGGACGGAAGCACAGCCAGGCCATGTGGGCCGTACGTTTCATTCTAAGTATAAAGTGAAGACGGGAAAAATAAAATCCACCATAAATAAAATTTATGGTGTTCTAGATTTAAAGTGCATTGTGGAATGGTATTTAGGCTGTATTACTTAATCTTGATAGTGATATTTTTATGATCTTCTTTAAATAAAATGATTATTCTGAATAATAACCACTACACAATTACTAATCATATAATAAGCCCTCCTTTTACAAGGTGTTTGGGCATAGTTACATCCAAAGACGACATAAACTACAGAAATACAAAGACTCCTGAAATTTAGTTAATTTTAAGTATACTCAAACAAACGTTATTAAAATTATAATGCTTAGTTTAAATGTACAGCTGTCTTATTTGAAATGATTTTTTCAAGAAAGCGATAACAAAAGATATTTGAGAAACTCTAAAATATTAAATAATAAATAAAACCAGGGTCGTCTTCCTATTCCACTAAAATATTTATTCTTGGAAGTTTTAAAGAATATTTTTTCTTTTATCATTTTGACCTTTTCAAAATGGAAAATAATTTTTACATGGCTTTTTTTGAATTTTCTTAAAAGGTTTGGTATAAATTTTGTTATGCTGTTATTTAGCCTTTTATCATGAAGCACATAGACAAACAAACATACACAAAGACTCAGAATTGATTTTTATAGGCTTTTCTGTATAATTATTGCTAAGATACTTAGAAAAGGGAAATTGTCTAAGGTCACATATTGCAAACAATACATAGAACCATGTTATTCTAATTAGCAATAAAATTTAAGCACAAGATTACCTTTGTGTCTGGAATTTTTCTCTTTAAAATTATTTTTAAAAAAGTACTATTTTAAATATATAATTTGCTTATTCTTTAGAGCAGGATTTTTTTTTTTACCTTTTTTGTTCCACGGACCCCTTACCAAGTCCATGCTATACCGTGTATTATTTAATAAATATATCATACCCACACCAACACTTCCCCACTAGAATAATGTTTTTTTTGAATTTCAGCTCAAACTCACGGACCCCTTGTTAAGAACCCCTGCTTTAGAGGCTCTAGATAAGAGAAAGTCAAATACAATCAGATTTATTTAATGTAAAAATATTAAGATTCCATTATACCCTAGTTTTCAAGAACTTCATAAAGTATATCTAGGATAACTAAACCTATACAAAGACACTTTGAAGTAGGTATTATTGATTTGCTCATTTTATGGGAGCTGGTAGCTTTAATGGTAAATAAGAAAAAACCTAGTTTCATTATTTTATAATAGAGGATTTTAAAGGTTTTTAATTGAAACATTATAAACATAACAGAATGTTATATGGAGCAACCTAAACACACTAATGTACCACTCATTAAGTCTTATATTTAACCATATTTATGTCATTTTGTAACTTTTTATTGTGGAAATTTAAAGGGACAAAATAGTATAAGGAATTCCCATATATTCATCATCTAGCTGCAATTATTATCTAATTGAGACAAATTTTTTTGTACCTGTATCCCACCTACCCTGTCCATATTATGCTTTTATATATTTTTAAAATTATTGTAGAGCAGTTTTAGATTTACAAGAAAATTGTGAAGCTAGTACAGAGGTTTCCCTTAACCCTGAACCATCTTCCACTTATTATCTTACATTAGTATAGTTCATTTGTTAATGAACCAATATCAAGACGTTATTACTAAATAAAAGTCATACTTCTCTCAGATTTTCTATTTCAGGTCCCATCCAGATCACCTCATTACAATTAGTTGTCTTGTCCCCTTAGGCCCCTCTTGGCTGTGAAGGTTTCTCAGACTTTGTCTCAGAAGACCTCAGCAGTTCTGAGGAGTACGGATCAGATATTTTATAGAATGCCCCTCTGCTGGGATTTGTCTGACATTTTTTTCAATATTAGATGGGGTTATTGGTTTGGGGGAGGAAGACCAAAGAAGTAAAGTGCAATTTTCAACCCATAAAACAAGGGGGGGTGGGCAAACTATAAACGTAACTTCTCCCTGTTGATGTTGACCTTGATCACCTGGGTGAGATTGTTTATAATTTAATTTTATATTCTCTGATCTAAATGACAGCTAGTATGAATGCCTAGCTTAGATGCATAGTTGTCTTGTTTGAAATGAACAAATTGGAATTGACATGATGTCAACTATGCTACATTTGTTTTATCCTAGATAACTGAGAGATTATAGATAAAGTTCCATTAAAGGAATCACTACATCGTTACCAAGTAGGGAGAGTAAATCTATGATTGTTTTTATTTAAAAACTTGCTAGAAAAGAGCTCAGTCTCTGACATCAGTACCTGGTTTCAATTCCCTTTCTACTTTACTAAATGTGGACATATTATCTAACCTTTCTAGAGACAGTTTTCTCATCTTTAATATGGTGATAATAATAATACTTTTCTCAGAGATTGACTAGAGAATCAATGAAATAACGCTGTGAAGTTCTTAGAACACTGCCAGATATAGTAAGTGCTCAGTAACTGTTATCTTTTATTTCTCCTTATATTGGCCTCAAACTGCACAAGAAACCATAGTTGTGGTCCTTTCACTCTGTTCTAAACGTAAATGAACTACTAAGTGAAGTAAATCCTCTTATAGATTTATTCATTGAAATACAGCCTATGAAATTTAAATCAGCTGCTAAAACTTTTGCTTTATCAAACAATGGAGCAATGAGCAATGAAATATTGATCTATAAATCACTTATTAATTTACTGGGTATTTCCTGGAATAGCACAGTGAATGCTTAAAAAATAATTGCACAAAGAACAAATATATTGCATTTAGCTACGTTATCACATTTTAATCTATAAAACATTTTCACTAATCTCCTGTTATTAATCCTCAATTCCTTCGGAGTAAGTGGAACCAATACCCTCACTTTACACATAAGGAAAAGAAGACTTAGGTTAGTAATTACCCTGGGTGCCTGTCGGTGATGAAAGAGCCTAATGGAGAACCCATGCCAAATTTTATAGAAACTTTATTTTAAAGAAGTTTATAGAAATATACAAAATTCTAAAGGGAACCTCAAATTATACAGAAATTTAGAGTACACATAGGAGAAATGTTGATCATTTGAGCCGGGGAAAAAAATAAGTGATCTTGTTTATCAAAATTTCCTTCAGTTTAATGCAACAAAGATTAATAGAGTGACTTTCTATTCAAGGTCTCCTTAGACATTTGCTAATAGTTAATTATCTTGGAAAGTTTTGTAAAACTTTTCTAACTTTGTATGAATGTCATTTGAAAAAATCTATTACACGGTGTGTTTCTTACTGTTACCCATGGCTTACTCATCTCTTTTCCGTAGTGCTGGGCAGAATGTTTGGTTGGATGTGACGTATCTTTTTAAGTGAACATTTAAGAAGCAATTTTCAACAGATTATAATTTTAAAAGGCAGAGTACCCAAGAAGGAGTACATTCTCAACTTTTCATTTCTTTTATAAGTGGAAGGTAATATAAAAACTATTTTTATATCAGAAAAAGCTACAAAGTTAATTTCCCACATTGGTTCTTTGAAGAAATATATCTCTTACTTCCTTCTGCAAAAAGTAGCTTTGTGTTTTTCCCACTCAGAAATTACATGAACATAAGAGAAGAAAATGTGTAGACACCATAAAAGAGCTATCAATTGGGGAAATAATTCGCGTAAGTCCATTGCATTGCAATAAAGTGATGTTATTACATTCTCAGCGTCTTTGGGTTAATGGCAATTGTGGAAGTTGAAAATCAGGCTTTAAGAGCTGGGTCACTGGACTGCATTTATTAAAACATTTTTCATTCTGTGATTATGAGCTTTACTTTTTTATTTTTTATCATTCTTCTGGAGAACATAACTTAATGGCATTATATTTCCTTTAATTCTTTTCTCTCCTACTTGAAAATGATCTCTTAATTCAGTTCTGTGAAGTTTTGATGGTAGGAATGACCCAGGTCAAAGTAGCAATTTTAAAAGAATGTACTCTTAGTAGATGGGATTGAAGGTTCTACCAAGAAAATAATTCAGCTCCAAGGCGAGGTCGTATAATTTTAGGCCTTCTCTCTTAGCCTTATGACTCCATGGTATGTGGTTAAAAATCAGTCTCTCTTTTCCTGATTGTCACCTGCTTCTAGGAAAAAGATCACATTTCTGCACGTGCCTTGCTTCTGGTAGGTGTTTTCAATATAGTTTATTTGATTAGATCCTTATAGATCAAATAGAAAATTGCTATTATATATTAAATAAAAACTTGCTGAGACTCAATTTAAAAATCATTTAATTCAATTTGTTTTATATGTGTACTTTTTTTAAACAAATCAATTTTATTGGTACATATTAATAAAACATAAATCCACCCAAAGTGTACAATCAATGATATTTGGTGTAATCACATATTTGTGCGCTCATCCCTTCAGTAATTCTTAGAAAACTTTCATTATTCCAATAATAGTAATAAAACTCATCACCTTTCAATCTCTCTATGCTTCCCCTGCTGTACATAGCTGCTATTCTTTTTCCTCCTCTTTAATACATTTGTATATATAGTTTGCAAAAACAGCCTTATATATGCAATATCACCCATATTCATGGTTTACATGAGGTTTCACTATCATATATAGTACCACGTTACAGTTTTTAGCTTTCCTTCACGACCGTGTACTTTCCCTTCAACCACTCTCCCACCCATACAATAGCTCTGCTAGTTACAAACACCATGATGTGCTTTCACCATTTCTATTCATTTCCAAAGATTTACAAACAACCTTTTTACCAATTCTGCACAGAATAAATCTCAGCTTTCCGTTCTCTACCCCCTTTCTATTTCCTGGTGACCTATATTCTAGTTACTAACTCCATGAGTTTACACAATATATTTGGTTCATAGTAACACATTCATACAGTATTTGTCCTTTAGTGTCTGGCTTGCTTCACTCAACATAATGTCCTCCAGGTTCATCCATCTTGTCATAAGCTTTACGACTTCATTTCTCCTTACTGCTGCATAATATCCCATCGTGTGTATACACCACAGTTTGTTTATCCATTCATCAGTCAATGGACACCTGTGTTGTTTCTAACTTTTGGCAATCATGAATAATGCCACTATGAACTTCGGTGTGCAGATGTCTGTTCATGCCGCTGCTCTCAGTTCTTCTGGGTATATCCCTAGTGATGGCATTGTGGGGTCACATGGCAAGTCTATTGAATAACAGCGGTGGCAGTGGGCATCCTTGTCTTGTTCCTGATCTCAGTGGAAAAGCTTTCAGTCTTTCACCATTGAGTACAATGCTAGCTGTAGGTTTTTCATCTATGCACTTCACCATATTGAGAAAGTTTCCTTCTATTCCTATCCTTTGGAGTGTTTTTATCAAGAAAGGGTGCCATATTTTGCCAAATGCCTTTTCTGCATCAGTTGAGAGGATCATGTGATTTTTCTTCTACGATTTATCAGTGTGGTTTATTACACTAATTGATTTTCTTGTGTTGAACCTCCCTTGCATGCATGGGATAAAACCCAGGTTGATCGTGATGTATCATTCTTTTAATGTGCTTTTGGATTCTGTTTGCAAGTATTTTGCTGAGGATTTTTGCATCTACGTTCGTTAGAGATATTGGTCTGTAGTTTTCATTTTTGTAGTATCTTTATCTGGTTTTGGTATTAAGGTGATGTTGACTTCATAGAATGAGTTTGGTAGTGTTCTTTCCTGTTCAATTTTTTGGAAGAGCTTGAGCAAGATTGGTATTAGATTGTGTATTAGTCAGCCAAAGGGGTGCTGATGCAAAGTACCAGAAATCTGCTGGCTTTTATAAGGGGTATTTATTTGGTGTAGAAGCTTATAGTCACAAGGCCCTAAAGAGTCCAACTCAAGGTACCATAAGAGGTACTTTCTCACCAAATGTGTGCTGCCATGTGTTGAAGCAAGATGGCTGCCAATATTTGCGAGGGTTCATCCTTCCTCTTCCCTCTTAAGGCTTCTTGGGTCCAGCTTCTTCCAATCTCAGCTGTAGGCTGGCATAGAGCTCGGCTCTCTTCCCAGGGCTCATTTCTTTCCCTAATCTTGATTTAATAAAGTAAAAGTGAAACCTCTGAATTTAATACAATCAAAGGGGTATCAATCCTAGAGGAACAGACCAGTTTACAAACATAATCAATATTTCTTTTTGGAATTCATAAATAATATCAATCTGCCACAGATTGTCTTTGAACAATTGGTAAAATTCACCTGTGAAGCCTTATGGTTCTGGGCTTATAATCTTCAGAAGGTTTTTGTTGACTGTTTCAATCTCTTCATTTGTGATTGGTTTGTGAGGTCTTCTATTTCTTCTAGAGTCAGTGTAGGTGGGTTGTGTGTTTCTAGGAATTTGTCCATCTCCTCTACATTGTCTAGTTTTTTTGCCCTACAGCTGTTCATAGAAATTCTCTTATGATCTCTCTTATTTCTTCAGGGTCAGTGGTATTGTATCCCCTCTCATTTCTGATTTTATTTATTTGCATCTTCTCTCTTTTTTTTCTTTGCCAGTCTAGCTAAGGGTTTGTTGATTTTGTTGATCTTCTCAAAGGACCAAATTTTGGTTTTGTTGATTCTCTCTATTGTTTTTTGTTGTTGTTGTTGTTCTTGATTTCATTTATTTCTGTTCTGAAATTTACTATTTCTTTCCTTCAGCTTGGTTTGGGATTAGTTTGCTGTTCTTTTTCTAGTTCCTCCAGCTGTGCAGTTAGGCCTTCAATTTTAGGTCTTTTTTCTTTTTTAATGTAATTTAAAAATTACATAATAATTTAATTTCCCTCTCAGCACTGCCTTTGCAGTGTTCCATAGGTTCTGATATGTTGTGTTCTCATTTTCATTTATCTCAAGGTATTTGCTGAATTCTCTTGCAATTTCTTCTCTGACCCAATGATTATTTATTTATTTATTTATTTATTTTTTAAGATTTTTAAAATTTATTTATTCATTTATCCCCCCCTTGCTGCTTGTGCTCGCTGGGTCAGCTAACCATGCTGCGCGGGCGGGCTTGCCTTCACCAGGAGGCCCCGGGAACCGAACCCGGGGCCTCCCATATGGTAAACGGGAGCCCTACTGATTGACCCACAGCCGCTTCCCCCCAATGATTATTTAGCGGTGTGTTGTTTAATCTTCATATATTCATGAATTTTCCCTTTTTCTGTCCATTATTGATTTCCAGCTTCATTCTGTATTGATCAGAAAAAGTGTTTTGTATAATTTCAGTCTTTTAAAATTTATTGAGATTTGTCTTGTGAGCCAACATATGCTCTATCTTGGAGAAGGATCCATGAGCACTTGAAAAGAAAGCATATTCTACTGTTTTGGGGTGCATTGCTCTATAGATGTCTGTTAGGTCCAGTTCATTTATCATATTATTCAAATTCTCTGTTTGTTTATCCTTTGTCCAGATGTTCTATCCAATACTGAGAGTGTTGTATTGAAGTCTCCAACTATTATTGTACAGAAATCTATTTCTCCCTTCAGTTTTGCCAGTGTTTGCCTCATGTATCTCAGGGCACTCAGGTTAGGTACATAAATATTTAGTATAGTTATTTCTTCTTGGTGAATTGCCCCTTTATTTATATATAATGACCTTCTTCATCCCTTATAAAAATTTTGCATTTGAAATCTCTTTTATCTGATATTATTATTGCTACTCCAGCCCTTTTTTGGTTACTATTTGCATGAGATATTTTTTTCTAAACTTTCACTTTTAACCTGGTTGTGTCCTTACATCTGAGGTGGACAGCATATACATGGCCCATATTTTTATCCATTTTATCAGTCTATGGCTTCCTAGTCTGTTTGCTCATTGTTTTTGCTTATTGTTTTTGCTCATTTTCTGCTTTTTTTTTTTTCTTTTCTCGTTATCTGTTCATTGTCTATTTCTTTTTTCTTTAGGAGGCACTGAGAACCAAACCTGGGACCTCCCATGTGGGAGGCAGATGCCCAACTGCTTGAGCCACACCGCTCCCTGCTCATTTGTTTTTGCTTGTTGTCTGCTTGTTGTTTGCTCATTGTCTTGCTTGTTTTTGCTCGTAGTCTGTTCATTGTTTTTTCTTGTTGTCTACTCATTGTTTTTGCTCAATTTATGCTCATCTGTTGTTGTTTGTTTGTCTTCTTTAGGAGGCACCAGGCACTGAACCTGGGACCTCCCATATGGGAGGCAGGCACTCAACTGCTTGAGCCATGTCTGCTCCCTATGTCTTTTATTGGTGAGTTCAATCCATTAATATTCAATGTTATTACTGTAAAAGCATTACTTATTTCATCCATTTTGTCCTTTGGCTCTCTGTTGTCATATCATTCTATTGTCTGTCTTCTTACCCTTTAGTTTACCCTTCCTAGACTTTATTTCTAAACTCTTCTCTAAATCTCTTGCCCCTATTTTTTTCCTTTCTGGTTGCAGCACTCCCTTTAGTGTCTCTTGTTATTCTGATCTTTTTGTAACATATTCTATCTGTTTCAGTTTGTCTGTGTAGACTTTGAACTCATCCTTATTTTTTCAAGGAAAGTTTTGCCAGATACAGAATTCTTGGCTAGCAGTTTCTCTCTTTCAGTACCATAAATACATCATACCACTTTCTTCTCGTTGCCATGGTTTCTGATGAGAATTTGGCACTTAATCTTATCAAATTTCCATTGTATATGTGATGCTTTGCTTTTCTCTTGCTGCTTTCAAAATCATCACTTTATCTCTGATATTTGGCATTCTGAATAATAGGTGTCTCGGGGTAGGTCTACTTGGATTTATTCTGTTTGGGGTGTGTTGTCCTTGGATATTGATATTTATGTCTTTCATAAAGGCTGGGGAGTTTTCAGTCATTATTTCCTCAAATATTCTTTCTTCCCCTTTTCCATTCTTTTCTCCTTCTGGGACACCAATAATGCGAATGTTTGTGCTTTTTGCATTGCCATTCAATTCCCTGAGACTCTGCTCCATTTTTCCCATTCTTTCCTCTTTCTGTTCTCCTTTCTTTTCCAATTCAGATGTTCTGTCTTCAAAAATCACTAATTCTTTCTTCAAGGAATTCAAATCTACTCTTATGTGCCCCTAAAGTATTTTTAATCTATCCATGTGTCTTTCATTCCCGTAAGGTCTGTTGCTTTTCTTTTGCAAGCTTTCAAATTGTTCCTTATGCTCTCCCAGTGTCGTCTTAGTATCCTTTATTTCTTTAGCCATATTTTCTTTAAATTCTTTGAAGTGATCAAGGAGAGTTATGTGATTATCACTGATTAATTGTATTAAAACCTGTATCTCTTCAGAATATTTGGTTTGTTTTTTTGGCTAGGCCATCTCTTCCTGTTTCCTAGTATGGCTTGTAATTTCTTGCTTATGTCTAGGCATCTGAATATGTTAGTTAATTTACTCTGATGGCCAATTACTCAATTGCTTATTGTTTGTTTTTTCACAGCTCTTCATTGATATTTGGTTCAACTTATTCCAAGTCATTAAAATAGCCAGGCTTAAGATTTCAAAATCACACCAGAAACTCACTAGTGGGGCACAGATTTTCTCCCAGGGTTTGGTTACAGAGAAGGCGGAGAACAGTTTTTGTCCATGCAATTTGCAGACTGGCCAGCAGATGGTGCTTGTCAGCACACCTTTCCACAGAGATGTTTCAGTCTGGGCTTTCCTGTGTTCCTGAGTGGAATCTTATGAGCGGAGATTCAAAGCAGGCTCTGCTGATTCACTGAAGAAAAGCCCCCCAACTCTCCTTTCCTTTTCCCTTGAAACAGCTGACAGCAAGGAAGGTCTCTCTTCCCCTCTCAGTTGGATGCAGTGAGCCAGCGTTTTACCCTAGCTTAACATCTTGTGGGTGGATGGGTGGGGGAGGCCTTCCTGGCTGTTGTAGGAGCTTGGTAACTCACATTTGTTATTTTGGCTTCTTCGTTTCTCTGCCCCTCACCCTCTTTGGAGTTGTGTAGCAATGTCCTGGTCTGCTGATCCCCAAAGCGGGCCCCTTACACAGCTTTTGGCTCTCTCCATTGTGTTTGTGAGAGCATTGAACTCTGCCTGTTAGTGCAATGCCATCTTCCCACAATTCCTATATGTGTACTTTTCTGAGTTGTTTTTCCTCTTTATTTTTTTTTTAGCAGAGACTTCTATATAATGAGAAATATTTTCCATTTTGAAACTTCACTTTCTACCTTTTAATATTATGTGTTCCACCAACTATAATTTTAAGGAAAACTGTTTTTACTGGTTGGATTTGCTTATACTGGCAGACATACTTTAAGCATTCATATTAATAGTTGGTAAAAGTCTTCCTTTTTAAAAATATGAACTTTCAAAGCTTATGGTAGAATTTTGCTAATATCTGATATCAAGGTCAATTACAGTGACATAAAATAGGAGAAAATATAAACATTGTTCCATATAATATTCATTGAACTATTATTAATTGAGGATCTACTGTAAGCAAGTTCATGCAATAGGCATAGAAATAGATGTCCTTGTACCTTTTCTCTCTTAGTGAAAATAGATTAATTAAAATCAATGTAATAAATAATTAAGCATGGTAGCCAAGAGTATTTTTTTAGTTGCTCATAGCCAGCAAAGATCGTTTACTCAGAACATAATACTGTGCTTCTTTTCACATATTTCCTTGAAATCTTTATATCATAATATTTTCTGTTGAAATTCTGTTTAGCTTGCACTATCACTGCTCCTTTAACATGATCAGTTCTAGAGAAGAAATGATAAGGGAAAGTCTTCATGGTAACAAAGATTAGATGTTATTTACTTGGGTTTATATCCCCAAGGTCCTATGATGATGTTTACTAGTTCCTTTTTTTTTTTTTTTAAACTGTTTTAATGTCTCTATATCAGTTCATCATATAGATTAACTATAATTTATTTATTTATTTATTATTATTATTATTATTTTTAAAGATTTTATTTATTTATTCATTTATCCCCCCCTTGCTGCTTGTGCTTGCCGGGTCAGCCAACCACGCCATGCGGGCAGGCTTGCCTTCACCATGAGGCCCCGGGAACCGAACCCGGGGCCTCCCATATGGTAAACGGGAGCCCCATTGATTGAGCCACAGCCGCCTCCCTACTAGTTCCTTTTTCCACACTTTTGCCACAGTAGATTATTTGTCCCTTTTCTTATCAAGCCAGATAGTCCTTGTAGTAGTCAGGATTCTCTAGGGAAACAGAATCAACAGGAGATATCTGTTTTTTCACAGCTCTTCATTGATTTTATAAAATTCACTCCCATGACTGTGGGTATTCACAAGTCCAAATTCTGCAGGCAGGCTACAAACCAGGGGCTCTGATGAAGGTCCTTAATGAGTTCCCAGGAGATGTTGACTGTCCAAAGTCAAGCTGGAAAATTCTCTCTGAATGCTGAAATCACTTCTCCTTTTAAGGCATTCAACTGATTGGATAAAATGTCACTCATTGCTGTTGGCAATCTTCTTGGTTGATTGTAGATATAACCAGCCATCTATGCAATAAACTTACTGATGATTAAAGTCCATAAATGTCCTTGTATTACAATTAGCCCAGTGCTTTCTTGACCAAACAACTGGGCACAATTACCTGGCCAAGTTGATATATTAGTCTAACCATCACAGGCCTTGATTTGGGAAAGTTTTGTAAATGAGTTAGCTTATATGAATGTATCCATTCCAAAGATTGATGAACATGTGTGCATTAGTTTTCTGTGGCTGAGTAACAAATTCCCACTAACAATGTGGCTTAGTGCACACATGTCCCAAATCCAGTCAGGTTATAATCTCTCTGTGAGTTTAAGGAGTGTCTGTTCCTTTCCTCGTCTACCAACTGGTAACTGTCAAAATTCCTCACCACGTGACCACATCTCTCCAAGTTCTGTCTCCATGGAGATGCTTCTTCCCCATTTGCCTATCTCAAATCTCCCTCTGCCTTTCTCTTATAAGGATATGTCATTGAATTTGGGACTTATGTGAATATTCCAGGGAATTCCCTCATCTCAAGATTCTTAATTACATCTACAAAGAGTCTTTTTCTAAACAAGGTCATGTTCCCAGGTTTTGGGAATTATGGTGTGGACTATCTTTTGGGGAATTACAATTCAACCCACTTCAGAGTGATTGCTTTTTTTTTTTTTTTTTAGACACAAAGCTAATATTTGCAAGTTTACAGGTAAAGGAAATAATAGAGAGGACATATTTAAAGATGAGAGAAAGATGGGGTACTTGAGAGAAGAAAATTTTCCGAGAGACATTAAAATCAATAATTGAGGTGGAATTATTAGATGTGAAAATTCTGAGGATTTTTTCCTATTTTATGTAAGAGTAAAAGTAGAGAAAAAGAAGTGTAAAAGAAGAAAGTTGAAGGAATTAAAGTCAAATTGTCTTAACATTTTAAATAATGCAGGAGACCGGATTGGTGACCAGTCCTGGGGTTGTTCTTGAAAAGGTTAAAGAATATTGACAGGACCACTGTGAGAATGAAATAGCACATGGAAGAGAAATGAGGTTTGGATTATGTAAATCCAAAGTAGAAGAATACTATAAGAACTATCTGTAATCCTAAAATAAATAGTGACTTGATAGGATTTACTATGGGAGAGAGATTTGCAGGGAAATTTTTAAAGTGGTTATAAATGGTAAGAGATTCTGCAGAACCCAAGAGGGGATATAATTTCTGCCAATAGACATGAAAGTCAAGAGAAAGTAAGAGATAATCGATATAAGTTAATAGGGAGGGATTCAATGGGTCCCTGAGAACTTCATGACTATAAAGAATGAATTCCACAAAAATAAGGGATTTTAATATGGAGAAAGTTAGAGGTGGTAGAATTATAGAGAAATGGATTTCAGAGTATGAAATTGACAAATGGTAATATATATTTTAAATTTTATTGAAGTATATCATTCATGCATGAACATACATAAACAATAAGTGTAGAGTAAAAGTTGTGTATTTACAAAATAAACATGCATAACATCATACAGCGATCCCAAACATCAACCCACCACCAACACCTTGCATTGTTGTGAAACATTTGTTACAAATTATAAAAGACTATCATCAAAATCTTCCTATTAACTATAGTCCATATCTTAATTTGGTGTATTTTTCCCCCAACCCACCCTATCATTATTTTTTAACATATTTTTATTACAGAAGTTGTGAGCTTACAAAACAATCATGCACATGTACAGAATTCTCATACAACACCCCTTCACCAACATACCACACCATGGTGGAACATTTGTTACAAACTATGAGATAATATCATCAGTCTGTTACCACCAACTATGGTCCATAGGGTACATATGGCACACTTTTTCCATATCCCTGCCCCTTTATCAACACAGTACATCTTTGGCATAGATACATGAATATTACATTATTATTGTTAAACACAGTCCATAGGTCACTCCAGTTGTATTTTTCCCATGCTTATCTACATTCCCACCACCCTGCAATAGTGATGTATATCTGCTCTAGCTCACAGAAGGACATTGTTGCATCTGTACCATCAACCACAATTCTTATCCACCTCTGGGTTCACTGTGTTATTCAGTCCCTAGATTATTCTCTAGCTTTCTTTCAATTGATATTTACATCCCTAGATGACACTTTTCAGCCACAATCCTATTTATAAACCAGCTACTACTCACTGTAATGTGTTACCATTAATGCTATTCATTTCCACATTTTTACAGTAAAGTTAATTAAAACTTCTATATACATTAAGCATCAGTAGTCCTTCTCAACCCTCCTCCTTTCTCCTAATACTCTATACTCTAGGTCTAACTCCATGCATTTATTCTTCATATTTAGTTCATATTAATGAGACCATGCAATATTTGTCTTTTTGTTTCTGGCTTACCTCACTTAGCATAATGTCCTCAAAGTTCATCCATGTTATCTATGTCCCAATTTCATATCTTCTTACTGCAGAAGAGTATTCTATCACATGTATATACTACAACAAATGGTATAGTTTTTAAAATATGGCTGATTGTATAAGTTGTTGAAATGATATGGAAATGAAGGCATTTGGGGTTAAGAAGCTGAAAACCTGAGAACAGTTATAACACAAAAATCACCTAAGATGTCAAAGGAAAACATAAAAGATGCATCAGCCATGGAGAAAGGAATATGAGTGGGTTTAAAAAAAAATTATATAAAAAGAGAAGTGTGGCTCAAATGGTTGGGCGTCCATCTCCCATATGGAGGGACCTGGGTTCGATCCCTGGGACCTTCTGGTAAAATTTAAAAAAATTTTTTTAAAAAGAGAAGGGGAGGGAAAGAGAGATATATAGGGAAAGATAACCAAATAAGCAGAGATTCAGGCTTTCAAAAGAGCAGTAAGGAAAAGATCTTGAGTGACAATGGGAAGACAATGATCCGAGGGCAAATAAGAGTATGGAGGGCTTTCCTCCTGCTTCCATGAATGGGAGAATAATAGGAAATGGGATCTTAAAAGAGGAAAGATATAGGGTAAGTTTAATCAGTGTGTGTGATTTGAGAGGGTCAAATAGCTGCCATTTCCATTTGAGAAGTTGAAAAAAAAAGTGAAGGAAAATGTAGGAACTCTTTTCAGAAAAGAAAAAGGATTTCCAAAGAGCTGTGTCTTAGTTTCCTAGGGCTGCTATAACAAATATTACAGACTGATTGGCTCAAACAGTAGAAATTTATTGTAACAGTTTTAGAGGCAAGAAGCCCAAAATCAAGGTATCAGCAGGCCATGATCCTAGAAGTCTGTAGCATTCTGGTGGGGCTTGTTGACAATCCATAACTTAATCCCTGCCTCCATCAATGGCAATCTGTCTCCTTCTGTATTCTCCTCATTCCTCCTTCCAATGGCCAAATTTCCTTTGCTTATAAGAGCAGGTGTCGCAGCCACTGAGGCCCTGCGCTTGCTGAGTGTGAAGATTCATCTTGATAGACTCTTCAAAGATCTGACTTCCAAATGAGTTCATACCCATGGGACTTGAACATGTCTTTAGGTGGGGTATGATTCAATCCATAACAAGCAGTTTCTATAAACCAGATGCCCTAAAAATATAAACATTTGAACAGAAATTTACCTGTTATTTTAACTTATGTATATAATTCTAATTATTAAAAAAGACTTATAGAATTAATTAGCATTACTTATTGTAGGGAACTACTTAGATAGCCAAATATCCAGTAATAGCAGAAATGTTATGTAAACTATGGTACACTGACTCAGTGGAATCCCAAGCCATTGAAAGTGAGGTTTATAGAGACTGTTTGATAACAGGAACACGTTTATTATATAATAGGAGTTGAGAAAATATCCCTGAGAGTGTACATCTCTAACTATTGTATACTGGTCATCTGTTTTAATTCTTTGGTTATGGTGTGTGACCAGTGAATCACATTGTTAAAAAATTACTGTTCAAGATGCTAACCACTTTTAAGCATACTCTTTTCTAATTTATTATTTATTTATTTATTTATTTTTAAAGATTTTATTTATTTATTCACCAACCCCACCCCCCACCCCCACCCCCGCTGCTTGCGCTCACTGGGCCAGCCAACCACGCCGTGCGGGCGGGCCCGCCCCCACCAGGAGGCCCCGGGAACCGAACCCAGGGCCTCCCATATGGCAAACGGGAGCCCCACTGATTGAGCCACAGCCGCTTCCCACTCTTTTCTAATTTAAATATTGATTTTAGACATAGTTAGATAAATGTGGGCTACTATTAGTGTGAAACAAGTTGCTTCACAGTGCGTTGTGGGAACACAGGCTCAGGCCCAACAGAAATTTTCAGCAAATTACTGCTTTACTATTTAAACAGCACAAAACATTTAAAAGAGTAGGTAGTGGTCTCCTGGGGAGGCCACCTGCTTGGGTCAGATTGATCTCAGCTCCATATGCCCCTTCACATCAGAGGAGAGGCCCTGTGCTGGTTGAGTGTGGGGTATTTTTCCACACCGGGGAAGCTGTGTTAGTTGAGTGTGGGGTATTTGTCCATACCAGGGCAGACGTCACAGCCACTGAGAAGCACTACCCCAATAAACATCTGGCGCTGCTTGTTCCTGGTTTCTAGGTTTAAGGTCTGGTTGGGCCTTTTCATTAGACCTAGCATCTCCCACAGCTAGAAGATGGAAACAGACTGAAGCATCTATGCACAGTGGAAAAGGATGCAGGGGGTAAGCAAAGGCTGGGAGACAGCTGCTGAGCCTGTGTCTGTAATTTCCTCAGCAATTAGATCTTTATTTGAAGAGCTTAAGGTATAGAGGACACACTAAATTGCCACATTTGGTATTATAATGATAAAAAGTTAAGCTGATACATCGTAAACTGGTGGAAAAAATAATAGTAGAGAAGCAAATCATAAGTGCATTTATCCTGAAAGAGTATACAGTAGAGAAGATAAAGTCTGGGCGGAGGCAAACCAGATGTCTTCGTTTCCTAGCTGCCAAATAGAATACCATGCAATGGGTTGACTTAAACAACAGGAATTGATTGGCTTATGGTTTTGAGGCTAGAAGTCCAAAATCAGGGATCATCAAGGTGATGCTTTCTTCCAGAAGATTGTGGTGTTCTGGGCTGGCTGCCAGGGCTCTTTGGTCCTTGGCTTTTCTGTCCATGTGGAAATGCACATGGTGGCCTCTCCTGGCTTCTCCCTTGCGCTCTGGGTTCTGTTGATGTCTAGTTTCTGGCTGTTCCCTCTCCCTCTGTGACCTTCCCTCTAAAGCCTTCAGTAATAAAGTAAAGACCCATCCTGATTCAGTTGGGCCACACATTAGCTGAAGTGACCACATCATCAAAAGGTTCTATTTACAAGAGTTCATACCCAGAGAAATGAATTAAATTTAAGAGCATGTTTTCATGGGGCACATAGCTCCAAACCACCCACCAGGTTATTCACTTCAGCTGTAAATTAGTAATTTTAATGGAGGCTCAGGTACCATGCAGGACATATTCTGCAAGCAAGAAATTGTCATCTTTGACTTTTAGCTCCAGCTTCAAATTCATTTTCATTGGACTTCAAAAGCCACAAACTTTGGAGTCAAGCTAGCTTTTCTTTGTACCCCAGTTCTGCACTTATAAACTCTGTGATGTTGGATAGATTAAGTAGCCCCTCTGAGCATTATTCCTCATTAAGGAATAAGGATGAACATATCCACTGAAAGATTGTTAAAAGGGTTAAATGATGCATTCTATGTAAGGTGTTTCTTAAAGTATTTAGAACATGGTAGGTCCCCGATGAATGTTAACTTTCATTTTTAAACTCTTGGTTTAACTCTGTACATTCAGATATTAAACCAGAATTACTTTTCTAGAAATGTGGTTTATAATATATTTTCCTAAAATCTATTATTTTAAACATGAACCTTTCATTTCTAATAAAAATAAATTGAATGTCCATCATTATAATATATTTCCAATTTAGGACATATAATCAACAAGATTATATTTTTATAAATTACTTTAATGACTTTTAAGTTACTTTGAGAATATAGAAAATACTAAGCAATAAAAATCAATGTTTTGTTTTAAAATTTATGTTAAATAATAATTAAAATAATGGAAAACCAAGACAGTGGTTCTGACAAGAAATATTGTTTTCTTCTGCATTTGTTTGTTTACTATTTGGTAGCTATAAACAAAATAAATTCTAAGTCACATGTCATGTTCTTCAAATCTCCACTTTGGAAACAATTAGGTTTAGTTACAATAAATAAATGGAAGTGGGAAGTGTAATTTCCAGATCCCAACTTTTGGCACAGGCAACCTTTATTGGCCATTTTGTGAGATCTTGTTATAATTGGTAGGTTAACAGAAAATCTGAGGCAGAGCAGCAGCATGGCATGTGGTAATAATCATTTGACGTGGGAAAAAAAAATCCATTAGCCTTGCATGGAAAGAGTTTGGTTGAAATTCTAATTTGAATTCAAAGAGAAATTATGTCTATGTCTGTCACATCATCTTTTAAAAACTGAAATTAAGTACCTGTCAAATATTCTGTATTGCCTGTTTCATAAGAATGCTATCTAATTGGATACTGATCATTTTTTTCACAAAGTCTTTGGTTTCATAAAAAAAATAGGATTAAATAAAATTACTATAAGTAAGTATGTATGTAAAGATGTATATTGCTTGTATTAATATATATGTGGGCAAATGTCTGTGTGTGTGTGTGTGTACTTGTGCTTCAGATAACTGAGACAGGAACATGCTCCTTACATGTGAATGGGAGAAAGGAATTTATCTAATAGTAAGGCCAAGTACAAAGATGCCTCTCTGTTTTAGAGGCTTGATGTACTGTGCATAAATAGGCAGAAAAGTGGTGCTCATGAGTGTTCAAATGATTGTTGTTAGTCTAGATTATTAAAGGGAGGCTTGCTGGAAGACTTCCCACTCCAGTCATGTTGAGTAGCTGGTATGAAACTTGCTCTCCTATCATAAACAACTATGAAAGATAGACAAAATTCATAAAATATTTATTTCTTGGCACTTGACAGAAACCTATTTAGAGCTACAAAACTGAAAAAGTACTGATCTTCTTCCTGAGGACATTTTCCAAATTGCACACAGGTGAACAGATTCCAAGCAGAGAACAAAGGCCTTGCTGATCTGGCAAACGGAAGTTGGGATTCTAGCTGGCAACAAATGCCCCGGGTGGCTTCTAAGCTGTACAGACTCAGGCCAACAGGCCAGACAGATGAGAAGATGCTGAGAGCCTAGAGACATGAGAAGAGTTTTCAGATGCTGCACCGTCCAAGGGAAATATTGGCGTTAGAGTCAAATTTGAGTGAGAAATCATGGTAAATATCATAGCCTTTTAATTGAGAAAAACAAAAACAAAACCAAAGTAGACACAGCATAAAAACCAACCTTCAAAAAACATCAAAGTAATCTGCTGGTAATTTAACTGTCTGCCAATACAAAATCTAACACTCTCTTGAAAAAGACATAGGCCAGAACTTGTGCAGTGTATCATCAACAATATATAGTATATGATCAAAAATTACTAGAAATACAAATACAAAAAATGACCAATCAGAATATAAAATCATCATTGGAAAAAGACAGATTATCCAAATATTAGAGTCAGCAGAAAATGACTTTAAAATTACTATGATTAACATGCTTATGAAGATAGACAAAATAATGGACAAAATGAATGTTGAAATTACAAAAATTATAAGATGATTAAAATAAATAAAAATAAAGATTATTCTGCAACTGTAAAATAAAATCTTTGAAATTAAGAACTTATTGAATGGGGTTATCAGAAAAGTTGGTATAACAAAACAGTGAACTTATAGGCAAAGTCAATAGAAAGTTCCCAAACTGAAGCAGTGAGAACAAAAGTAATGAAAAAGAAAATAGAATACTTGATAGCAGGCATAAAGGAACTGCTCAAAATGTCTAACATATGTGTAATTGGAGCTCTGGAATGATAGGAGAAAAATGGGACAAAACCTCTCCTTGAAGAAATAATGGCCAAGAATTTTCCAAGTTCAATGAAAAATATCATCTTATGGATTAAAAAAGTCAGTGAATCCTTTACAGGCTAAAGACAAAGAAAGCCAGATCAAGGAACACTGTAGCTAAATCAGTGATAAAAAGTAGAGAAAATCTTAAAAGAAAGAAACAAAAAATATACTACCTTCAAAGGAACAACAATAAACTTAGAGCTAACTTTTCAATTGCAACTATGATAGCCAGGAAACAATAGCATCTTTTTTTTTGTTTTAAGATTTTATTTATTTATTTATTTATTCCCCCCTTGCTGCTTGTGCTCACTGTGTCCATTTGCTGTGCGTTTTTCTGTGTTTGCTTGTTTCCCTCTGCTGCGTCGTCTTGCTGTGTCAGCTCACCGCCCCGGGAATTGAACCCGGGGCCTCCCATATGGTAAATGGGAGCCCTATCAACTGAGCCACAGCCGCTTCCCTGAATAGCATCTTTTAACTGCTAAATGAAAGGGTGCCAGTGTGGTGATTTGAAACTGTATGTATCTCAGGAAAACATGTTCTTAAATTTAATCCATTCCTATGAGTGTGAATCCACTTTAAGTAGGACTTTTTTTTAATAATAATAAACTTTGTTTTTAGAGAAGTTGTAAATTTACCTTTTCAGAAAAATCACACCAAAAGTATTGGGAATTCCCATATACCCCCCTGCCCCCACTCCCACAGTCATAGTTTCTCTTATTAACATCTTACATTAGTGTGGTACATTTGTTACCACTGATGAACCAATGTTAAACCAATATTGAAGAATTGCTACTAACCAAAGTTTATAGTTTACATTGTAGTTTACACTTTGTGCTGTACAGTTTATAGGCTTTGACAAATGTATGATGTCATGTGTCTGTCATTGCAATATCATACAGAACAACTTCACTACCCTAAAAATGTCCTGTGTTCCACCTATTTATCCCTCCCTCTCCCTTCTGAACCCTGGCAACCACTATCTTTATATCAACATTACAGTTTCTTCCATTAACTCAAGATAATAATTACAATAACAATAATCTACTTTGGTCAGTGGTTACACTCCGCGCCCCCCCCCTTATGTTTGTTCATTCTTCAGTCTTGAGGGATTTGGGATGATGTCTGCTCTGATTCATTCAGAGTGAAAAGGACTTAGATATTATGGGGCAGATGGAAGGAATTGTTTTGCTTGCAGTTGTAGATGCTCCTTGTTTTTTAAGATGGAACTTGTCCATCATCATCATTTTGTCAGTTGTGCAGGGCAAGCCTGAAGAACTGGAGAGTAGGAGCTGGCTGCAAATCTGCTGGGCACTGGCCTCAACTGGTACATGAGCAATCTGAAGATTTAAGTGTCTGAGAGATATACTTAACGGGTACATAAAAATTATAGGTTCAAATAGAAGGGGTAGAAGAATTGTGAGTAGGGGAATTATAAATGAGTGTAAATAGATCATCATATCCGCAGATAGGGCCCGCTGAGGGGCGCTGATTTCATGAGGCCGTGTGCCTTTGCCTCAGCTGTAGAACATCCCTAAAGCCTTTGGCAGCACTTTTGTTTGAGGCTTTGTTTAGCGGCAGTTTGTGACATCTGCCTGAGATCTGCATAAGTGTATCCTCTGGAATATCATCCCAACTCACTTCGAAGTCTCTTTGCTATAAAAACTTTTATATTCAATGTTCCCCCTTTTTGATCAAGGTCTTTTTCAGGATGCATTTCTGGTTGGCACTTGGTAATCCCTCAGTGCCAGGGAGGCTTATCGCCAGCTGTCTTGTCCCACATTGGGGGGAAGGTAGTGAGTTTATTTGCTGAGTTTGATTTAGAGAGAAGCCACATTTGAGTAACAAGGAGGTTTTCAGGAGGTAACTCTTAGGCATTAGTTATAATTAGGCTGTTTTGTTTTTACAGGAATAAATTTCATAGTATTAAGATTTAAGCATATAGGCTTGTTTTGTTTTCTTAGGCATGGCTTATATATTCCAGAGATTTTTGCCTATATTTTTAGGAGGTACTGGGTATTGAACCTGAAACCTAGTACATGGGAAGCAGGCACTCAACCACTGAGCTACAACCACTCCCCTTTGCCATTTTATTTGAAAAAGTAGCAAGGCTTCCCCAGGATGGAAGTTTAATAATTTGTTTGCTGTTCTGTGGGCCTCTATCTATAGAGAAAACATAGAAGTGTGTTTTTGGTGCTTTATTCCCCACATATCACCCCACCATCAACAGCCGATACTAGAAATCTACCTTAGTTACAGATCATGAAAGAACATTCTTATATTTGTATTTTTATATTTGTAAGTAGGACCTTTAGATGAGGTCACTTCTGATAAGGCAGGAGTTCTTAACCTTTAATGTTCCATGGACCCCTTTGCCAGTCAGTTGAAAACCATGGACCCCATACTAAGTCCACACTATACTGTATATTATTTAATAAATATATCACACCTGCACCAACACATCCGCACAAGAATAATGTTTTTTTTAAATTATTATTTCAGTTCAAGTTCATGGACCCCATGTTAAGAACCCCTGAGTTAAGGTATGGCCCAGCCCCATCAGCGTGGGTCTTAATCCTATTACAGGAGTCCTTCATTAGTAGAATGAAATTCAGATGGAGAGAGAAAAACTACAGATAGAACAGTCAGAAGCTGAAACCAAAGGAAACTGGAAGAGACTGGACAGGTCAAGTCACATGTCGTGAGCTTTGGCATGTGCCAGAGGAGCCAAGGATCACTGGCAGCCAGCCCAGAATGCCAGTCTTGATGACTCTTGATTTGGAGCCTCTTTTAGCCGGAAAACCATATGCTAATAAATTCCCATTGTTTAACCCAACCCATCTCATGGTATTTGCTAGATCAGCCTAGAAAATTAAGACACCCAGTGAAAGACTTTCTCAAATATGAAGGCAAGACAGCAATCTTTTCATTCAAAAAAAGAGCTCTGAATTAATTCATTCCAAGAAGACCTGCACTGAAAGAAACACTGAGACAATTTCTTCAGGTTGAAGTAAAATAATCTTGAATGGAAACATGAAACTACAGAAAGGAATAAAGAGCACCAAAAGGATAAATATGAAGGTAAATATAAATAAATATTGAACATTTAAAGCAACAATTTTAGTGACTTGCAGGATTTATTTAATATCTGTAAAAGCAAAATATAGGAAAATAATACCAAAAAGGGCAAGAGGGAGAAACATAGAGTTACACTTTTGTAAGCATCTTGGATTCTTTGGAAAATGGTAGAGCCATCATTTTAATGTGGAAATATAAATAAAAACAAAACAAAAACAATAAAATTGAAAGAAGTTCAATGGCCTTGTTCAATTGAAATAGCTTTTACTTTCTTTCCTAAGACAATATTTACAAACTACTTAGACATCTTTAATTTCATGGCCTTTCCAGAGATAGGTCAGGTGAATTTTCAGAGTTAATTTTCTGGCCCCATATTAAACCTCAAGACCATGTATTTTGAGAGGAAAAGGATGGACTCAAGCCTCAATGATTTTTCGAACAATGTAGTAATTCTGGCAGATCCTAAGATTTAATCCAACAGTTTCCAATGAACATTTAAAACACCTAATTATGGGAATATATGTGCCATTTCCATTTAAAAATTTTCAAGCATTCTAATATAACTTATTTGTAGGTTTTAAGTTCCTACCTTCCCTCAGATGAAATATTTATTTTTGTGTTTCTGCTGCTGTTGTCAGAAAAGCATTAATCTTGTATATATTTGGTAATATTCTTGCATCTTCTTTATTATTATATGAAGGTGAAAATACTGTCTTAGAAGCTTTTGTATTCAGTGTATATTATAGTATCATTAGAGGATGCAAATTTAGTATATAATCCATGTAGTAGAGCCTGTAATATATTCATACTTTTATTCCTAAATGCCTTTCCTTAATTATCATCATTCCTTTCATTAGCAGTTAAAAAATTATTGTAAAATCCCCAACAGAACCACACCTGTTCAACTTCTTTAACTCCACATGATGTAGACGCATGAGTGAAACCATTAACCTACTCTTAACAAAGAACTTGGAATTCATTTCTCCTCTGTGGTCGGCTCAGTGATGACCTCCCAGTGATGCCACATCCTAATCCAGGGAACCTGTGGGTATTATGCTCCATGGTAAAAGGGGACTTTACAAATGTGATCAAGAATCTTGGGATGAGGAGATTGTTCTGGAATATTCTTGTGGGCCCAGTGTTATCACAAGGAGGCAGGAGGGTCAGAAGCATAGAAATAAGATGTAAGCATTGAAGCAGAAGTCAGATGGGAGAGAAGATGCTATGCTACTGTCTTTGAAGAAGGAGGAAAGGGTCATGAGCCAAGGTATTTCAAAGGTCTCTAGAAGCTGGAAAATGTCAGGAAGCAGATTCTCCTGGACCTTCGGAGGGAGCACAGCTGCACTGTGATGGTTAAGCTCATGTGTCAATTTGACCAGGTCATGGTGTCCAGTTGTTTGGTCAAGGCAAGCACTGGCCTAATTGTTACTGTGAGGACATTTTATGGATGTAAATCATCAGTAAGGTGATTCCATCTATGGTCAATTACAACAGAGGAGATTGCCTTCAGCAGTGACAGACAACTCAGCCAATCAGCTGAAGGCCTTAAAAGGAGAAGTTAGGATTTCAGCAGTCAGAAGAAAGAATTTCCATCTCTACTTCTGCTATCCAGCTTCTCCTGGGGAATACATTGAGTACCTTCATTGGAATCCCTGGCTTGCAGCCTGCCCTAGGGAACTTGGACTTGTGCATCCCCATGGTAGACAATTTTACAGACATCTCTTGTTGATTCCGTTCCCTAGAGAACCCTGACTAATACAGCTACTGACACCTTGAGTTTGGACTTCTGACTTCCAGAAAGATAAGAAATAAAGTTGTGTTGTGCTAAGCCTCTGTTCATGGTAACAAACAGCATCAATAGGAAACGGACACAATCTCTGAGACTTAAAAGACAGAGTCCCACAGTGGATCAAAGGAGAAATGCAATAGCTGCAACAGCTTGCAGGTTAGAGTAAATTGTGGATGGGGTTATTCGTATATTAAAAGGAGAGCATTCTTGCCAGTAGGATGGTTGGTGAGATTTAGAGCATAAACAGTCAGAAAAGCATACAAGCCCTACGCAGGGAAAGGATTCTATTGTTCCAGCCACCTAAAGTAGAATTTAGAAGACTAGAGGAAACTTCTGATTGACGAGGTGAATTTGAATTTTGCCTCAGTCGTTGTATAGCTGTACCAGTTTGGACGGTGTTTTAGTTCCCTTGCTGCTCAAGCAAGCACCATGAAATGGGTTGGCTTAAACAAGAGTAATTTATCAGCTTGCAGGCTTGAGGCAAGGAGAAGCCCAAATCACGAAAGCAACGCTTCTTCCCGAAGACTCGAGTTTGGGGCTGGCTGCTGGTGGCCTCCGGCCCTTGGCTCCTTTCACAGAGCAGCTCTCCTGGCCTCCCCCTTCTCCTCCAGCTTCTACTGACCTTCAACTTCTTGCTTCCTCGGGCTTTCTCGCTGTCTGATTTTCATTCTACTTTTGGAGTACTCCTATAATAAGAGTAAGACCCGTCCTGAATGAGCCGGGCCACCCCTTAACCGAAGCAGCCGCATCAGAAGGCCCCACTTAGAGTGGGTTCACACCCACAGCGATGGGTTAAGTTTAAGGGCGTGTTCTTCTGGGGTGCAAAGCTCCAAACTACCACAAGTAGTTATTAATGTCTCTGATTTGATTAGGTCAGTAAGTGCTTAACCTGCCAGATCCATGAGCAATAAACTACTCAGGTTAAAATTTGAATTTCTATACAGGGAGAAAATATATTGACTGGATGATCTGAGAATCTCTTCTTCTCAGCATGTAAATTTATCATGAAATAATGCATTTGTACTATTTTGAATAGAATTGACCTTTGTGTAATTGGCTAATTTAGTTCATGCCTACGAGACATGAATAGAATAATAAGGGTGCTCCCAACGAAAGCTAGTAGACTTACAAAGACATGTCACCAGGGCCAAGAAAGGGAATTAGACCAGTTAGATAGGGCATCAATAGCCAACCTCTTGCATATGATTTAAAACTTGTGAGACATTATAAGAGTGATCAAGAATATATATACAACATTGGACATCAATGAGTCTCATTAAATATTTCAGTTTAGAAAATGCTTTTGCAAACTTCCTGTAATCATAAGTTACTTTTATCTTTAAATAAGCTTATTAAATTACACTTAGCAACCAATGAAATTTACTTTTATTCATTTAAGTCTTGTCTTACATTCCTCATTCTGTTCTGTGAAAACTAGTCATTTTACTTTAGGACAGATCTATATTTCATTCAACATAAACTTACAATTTCATTATCTTTAGGATTTATTACATATAATACTATTTTATTTTTATTAGTATTCTATAAAACTAGGGAGATTACACCCAAGCCAAATAAAATTGGAACAACTATAGTTTATGCAAGAAATGTTCTTCTTTTTCCTCCCTTTACAGGAAGCTAAAACTTCCTTTCTTTTTTAATAAAATTTTAAAATTGTGAATAACCTTAAAAGCATACTGACTGCCAGTATATTCTGGAATGAATATATATATACATATTTTAATTTGTATTCATCATAATTTAGAAAAGATCTTTCCATAGCTTTCAATGACTTTTTCAACTTACTGAAAGTTTGTAATTGGATTAATTACCCCCATTTTAAGGCTGTTAAAAGGTTTAAATTGGGGAATTACAGGACTAAGTATGACTTTTGGTTTCTCAGCCTAGTAGAAAAGAGTTTTAAGCTAAACTTACATTTTTAACATTTGTCACACCTAGCCCTTCCCCATTTTCCTCTTTCTCCTCATCTGAGGAGGAGTCCATTGGGCCCGTGTCTTACAGTCCCACCTGGGGGTGTTTAATATCCTCTGGACTTGGACTCGCAGCCTGTGGCCCCTGGTCCAAGCACATCTATAAGCCAGTGTTTCTAACTGATCATTAACTTGGTACAGGCCATTGGTTAAAGAATCTCTCATTTCTGGCTGTGCCAGGCACATGTCCTTTTCTAACTTTAACTTCTTCTGAGGGGCACACAGAGGCCTTTGCCACTTGTTCTGCCTCAGTAGCCACCTGCAAGACTCCTAGCAGGGGCCATGCTATAGCCATTGCTACCTGGCAGTCTCCCTTTTTTTTATTTAAGTGCAGTTGCTCTGCTACCTGCTGCGGCACAGCCAGCAGACCTGCCAGAGTTTTTAGGGCATCCCCATACTTTCTTGGCAGTCCCCTCTCATCTTGGAGTGCAGCCACTCCTCCCCACACGGACATTATAGGCCAACCTGGGATTTCCCTGCGATTCTCCTTTCCCTGAGCTCATGCTTGCTACTATAGGCAGTCCTTTGGTCTCCTGGCTGGCTCACCAATTGGTCCAACCCAGCTCCTGGAGGATACAGGGTGGGGTGCCTGCAAGACCAAAGGACACACTCAGCACAGCGTCAGACATGAGCTTTATTTATTGGGACTTTCAGACAGGAGGGGGTCTTTGGCAGCAGCAGGCCAAAGAATGAAAGTTGTGTTCCCCAAAGAAGCAATAAAATGAGGGACAACATATATGGTCTCAGAACAAAGACATTTCATAACAGAGTTTCTGCTAGGGTCACATAAAGCACATAAATGGGTCTGGTGATGTTACTGTAGGAAGGAATTGTGTAGCCTGGGGAAAACTACAGGCTACAAAACCATCTGTACATTGTTCTCCTGTGGAAAGGTTTGTTACATTTTAACTTGTGTCCTGGGGCATGCAGGCAACTTTGTGCTGCAGGCTGAGTTTTCCTTAGGAAGGGGAAGCCAGGGCCGGGGATCCATTGGACCCCCAAACCTTGTGAAACTGTTTTTTAAAATTAGTTGTATTTTAGTCACATCATTTGCCAGAGAAAATCCGAACACTTATGTTTCTTTCAAGAAATATAACTCTTAGTTATAACTTTTATTCATGTCATTTCTGAGGAGAAAATTGAGACAAAAGTACTTGAACCTTTTAAATATTTGAATTAGAAATGCAAGTTTCAGTCCCCACCTCACACATTTGGAATCAAAATCTGCTTTTACATTTTTAATCCCAGGTGATTTGTATACACCTTAAAGTTTGGGAAGCACTGCATGCAGTCTCTGATTTCAATTTGCTCTCTAGCAGGGATTAATTTAAATATATAAAGTATATAATTCATTTTGTCACATTGTAGTACAGGAAAAACCCAGTATGGCTTTAAAATTATGGCATTGCACTGTATATTATAATGTTAGAATAATTCAATGCAGCTCTTGCTCACAAGCATGCAGAGCTACAGATTTAACATTTACCAGGTTTAACACCACCAAGAATGTATGACTGTGGGCCTCCTCACTCTTTATCGCTACTTACATCTATCCATTATCTGCATCTTCATCCATCGCCATCTGTACCTTCACATCTGTACACCCACCCCAAGATTGCCCGACCCCGAGTACCATGCATACTTTAAAATTAACCAAGAAAGCAAAAACTAATTTTTCCAGACCCTTCTTAGAAATGTCACCCTAATGATTCGCTTTCTTTGTTTCAACCAGTATAAAATCTGTGAGAAAAACCCTTAATTTGAGACACCCCCATCTTCTGTCCTTCCTCTGGCGTTAAAAAACCTGCTGTCTCTCAGGACCATCCCTGTGTGGACTAAACTCATCTGCTCTGGGCAAGATCCCAGAGGGACCCCCGTGGAGTTTCCTTCCACACCTTAGAGGAAGCAGGATATGATTTTTTAAATTAAAATTTAAAATTCTACTGCAATTTGAGAAATAGAAAAGTGACAATGCATGGCTTCTATTCTAAGGGAATTCTTATAAAACTAGCAATTACCACTAGAAGATCATTAAGTTACTATCAGAATTCATTGAGAATCTTCCTAGTCTTTTATGAAATTTTGAATCACCTGAATTATTTGTGTTTATGTTACAGGAAGAATTTTATTTCAATGGTCACATTTCCTTCTGTTCACTCTCATTTCAGTGAGTGATTCATTAAAGAAAAAAATCATCATAGAAGGAAAAATACATCAGTCTCTTTTAGAGCTTCATAAGAGCAGGGAGTTCTGCTCTGTACAGCAAGATTTCAGGGAGAGCTCAGTTTCTCAAAAGTAGAAGGTAAAAAAATAAAAGCAAAACCAAAATTAAAAAGAAAAACCCGGCAAGGTGAGACTGTAACTGTCCTTTATCATTCAGTTTGTCCATCTCATAAACTCCTTATTCTAAGGAATTTTCCATTTTATGAGCCTTGGCAGGACACACAGCCTCCTCGTGAAGCTGAGCCTGAGCCCCTCCCCAGGCCCCCTCGCCGCTAAGGCACCGCATCGTGGCGGCTGCGGGTTATCCGCGCGCTCTTCAGAGTTCAGCGCGGCGCTGTGGCACTAGCGGGCCAGCAGCGCAGGTCCAGGTCCCACCTCCTGGCACCCGCGGTCTGTGTTCCTCAGCTTCAGCCTCAAGCCTACTTTGTAGCCTCCCACGGATTCCTTTCATTTAACTTAAAGAGAAAACTCGCTGGTCGTAACTGAAGTGCTGACAGACGTCGAGTATTAGAGCTCAGCGCCTCACGGGGCGCATCCCCTCCCTCAGTCCCGCACGTCTGAGCACCCGCTGCGGGCTCTGGGTTTGGTAAGCAGCTCTCCCGTTGTGGGGGGCACCGTCTCACCCCCAGCCTCAAGGAGCGCCTCTTCCTGGGAGAGGAGCGCCTGCCCCAGGGCCGCCCCCCACCTGCTGAGCCTGGCCTTCTGGGGTGCTATCAGCACTTGCTGAGGGTCTGCAGGAAACGGGGCCCCAAGGTGTTTGGAGCCAAGAAGAATCATCTCTCTTTAATTTTCCGATATTAAGGTAAATTTGGATGTTTAAGTTATAGCGTTATAGGTGAGCATTTTAAATGCCCTTTCACAGAGTTGACCTACCAATGGCTTTATCTGAGGCCGTGGTCTCCAATGAAGAAGACACAGATTCAGGTACTTGGCTTTGAAAACCAGACTAAGTCAGGACAAAGCATACAGATAAGGGGTCATTGTGTCATTAATATTTCATGTTATATGTCCCCAAAATAGATCCTTTTTAAAATGTTACATCAGACACAGTGAGAAAATCAAATACCCGATAATAAAACAACGATATTTACAAAGGTTCTGAGTACCCAAGACTGAGCATAAATGCTTGGAAACTCTTAAGCCAGAGTTTCTCACTGCATTGTAAGCTCCACAAATCCAGAATTTTTATTTTATATTCACAGCTAGATATAAAATAAAATATTAATGAGAGACACTCAAAAATATTTGTTGAATGAAAGTGTTGCTTGTTAAAAATACAGATTACTGAGCCTCATCTAAGAACTACTGACTCAGAATCTCTGTGGGAAGGAATGGAAAATCTGCAATTTTGACAATCCTTTCAGATGATTTTGACACATGTAAAAGCCTGAAAATCTCTCCTGCTGAGATCGAGTTAATACTTGCTATCAGGAAAGACCATTTGCATCTGTAAGGTCACTTATAGCTACACCATCATTAATGTAATGTTCCATTACAAAATGAGTATGTTTACACACATTGAGTTAATCAGGGGAAATTTTCCAAAGGGTGAAAGCTCCAAGTGTCATTTCCATAGCCTTGAGGAAAGCAAGCCATGAGAGTGGAGTGGTTTGTTTCTTCCCCAAGGTTGAAAGCATTCTTTATTTCCCCATTTATTACCATCAACACAGATCAGTTTATTGCTCAGTGTATACCTAGGACAGACGGTATATAAACGGAAACAGATTCTAGTATTAGCAGCATGAGTCTGAGGGAGAAATGAGATGATAAACAAAACAAAACAAAAATCCCTGCTGGTTGTACCAACCAAATTTAACCTGAAAATGGAACTCCCGTGGAAATTTCTCATGGAACTGACAGAGAGGTGGAAAATTTTATGAACACAAAATCCACTAAGTTAGAAAGAAAAAAGTGAGGTTGTTTTGAGTGTATTTTGAAGATGGAGGAAAGGTAATGTTTGAAGAATGAGGAGAGGGTATAAGTAAATATTCAGAAAGGGGGATGTTGGGGTGCCAATTTTTAATGGAATTTAAAGTGGATGTGCTAATATGTTATTTGCCATAGTTTCAGTCATTGGCTACTTGGTTTAAAAAGTGAGGTGGTGAACCAGCTTTAATTTTCCCAAATTGTTAATCAATTTCCTAACAATATATTTTAATATTTCATGTTTTTCCCATGTACTTAAAATGCCATTTTTTATCATATATTATTAATGTCTTATATGAAACTCACTCAATAACTAGATTCTGCAATAATTTGTTTATTTTGGGAATGGTGTCATGCTTTCAAAAAATCCTCCAAGGAAAGTCATTCTTTAATTTTTTTTAACCATTTGTTCCTGGTTATTCTTCCCGTTATTAATTTTTGCAGATTAATTTAGAATTATTTCAAATTGCTTTGAGATGCTAATTGGGATAACATTTAGCTTATTCATTAATTTAACATACTTTATTACTCTAGTGTATAAAGCTTTTTTTCCCCAAGGATGTCTCTACATTTATTCAGCTATTTTTAATTTCCATCATGAGAGTATGTTTTGTAGATATATATCATCAACATTTCTTGATATATTTATTTCTGTATGTTTTGTACTCTTATTACTATTATGATTCTATTTCAATTATATTTTTCTAAATACTTACTGTTCAATTGTAAGAAATTTACTGATTCAGGATATTAATTTTATACATTACTACCTATCAGAACTATGTAGCTGCCTTTTTCTTTCATTCGGCATCGTATTTCTGAGAATCATCCCGTTCTGCTACTTACGTCTGTTCATTTTCATTGCCTGATGGAAGACCATTAGAGGGTTAGAAGTTAGGTCATAACACCAAATTCATGGATTCTGCAGTTGATGGACATTTGTTTCTTTTCACATTTTTGCTTTTATAAACAATGCTAGTATGAACATTCTTATACAAGTATTTTGATACCTAAGCATAAGAATCTTTGTCAGCATATAACTAGGAATGGAATTATTAGACAGTAGGGTATAGTGATTCTCCAATTAGGTAAATAAAGCCAAACTGTCTTGTAATCTAATTTACACTGCAACTCGCAGTGCATGTCGATGTCCTTTGTGCCTCAACACTGCCAAGATGTGGTATTATCAGCCAATCTAGGGGGTATGCAATGGCATGTCATTTTGATTTTATTGCTCATTTCCTTGATTACTAATGAAGGTGAGCAGTGTTTCATTTTTTTATTGGCCATTTGGGATTTTTCTCCCAGGAAATGTTTGTTAAAAAATTTTAGCCCATGTTTTTGATAGATTTGTCTTTTTCAAATTGATTTGGAGAGGTCCTTTTAATATTGTGGTAGCTTGACTTATGCACCCCAATTCAGGCGTGTTCATCTTAAACCGTGTCCTGTGGGCTGGGCCCACTGTAAGGAGGACTTTTTCAGTTAAGGTGTGGCGAGAAGCAGGGTTTATGTTAGAAGAGGCTTTGCAGAGGAAGTCAAGGGAAGCCAGAACTGGAGAAAGCCGCAGAAGCTGGAAGTGGGTGGAAGCTGGAAGCGCAGACCTGAGAAAGGAGCGGTCATCTCTGTGTGTAGGAGGGAGGTCCAGAGCAGGGGCGGCAGCCCCAGAAGGGGGCTGGGAGGGGCAAGCCTTCTGGCCTGAGAAACCTTTCACCCATAAGCCGCCCTCCCCGCCTTTTAAAGCCGGCACCTTGTGAGGTATCCTTACAGCAGCCCAGCCAGCTGAGATATTCTTGATGTGAACCCTCTGTCAAATATGGGAATTGCAAACATACTGTCCCATGGTACGAGTTGTCTTCTTTTTTATTTGTGTGGAGAACAGAAGAAACTCTTAATTTGAATGCAGTCCAAGGTATCAGTACTGTATAGTTTTCTATCTTGTTAAAGAAACGTTCCTGACCTCAAGTTCGTAAGACAATCTTCCGTATTAACTTCTAAAGCCTATATGGTTGTGCCTTTCATTTTGATCTTTTATTGCTTTTTCTGTATGGTGTGAAGAAGGGATGTAATGTCATTGTTTTCATATAAAAATATCCATTTGTCTCTGTACCATTTGTTGAAAATTCTATCCTCTTTGATCTGCTTTAGCAGTCATGTTCCAAATGCCCATGTATTCCTGAGTTCATTTTTGTTTCTTCCTGGTTTCTATTTGGGTTCCCGTGGTCTATTGCTGTGCACAGTCTTAATTATTAGAGGCTTATAAAAAAGTTCTGATACGTGATAGAGCAACTCTTTCCACAAGTTCCTTTCTTGGCTATTGCATCAATTATTCTTTGCCTTTGGCATTTCTATATACATGTTTTAATGAACTTAACAATTAGAGAAAACTGCTTGCATATTTTAATTTGGGGAAAATTAACACCTTTAAAATATTGAATGCTTGAAACTGTGACCATGGTATATATCTCCATGTAAATATTTCCTTTTTAAATTATTCTCAATGAAGTATACAATTACCTCTGAGAGACTAAATATAACTTTGCATTATTTGATATTATTGTAAATGTTATATTTTTAAATTTTACTTTCTAAAATTTTATGCCAGTGGTATATAGCAATAAATTGTCTTGTAGCTATTTTATATCTTGCTAAACTCTCTTATTAATTCTATTCATTATCTGTAGGCCCTTCTGTATATTCTGCTTATACAATTATATGATTTTCAGATAATGACAATTTTATTTCTTTCTTTCCTATCCTTATATTCTTTTTTTTCTTACTTCATTTGTTGTACAATATTAAATGATGGTGGTTACAGTGGGCTTCATTTTCTTATTCCTAACCTTTTTCACCATTTGTATAATGTTTCCTGAAGGCTTTTTTGAGGATACTCTATTTGATTAAGAAAGTTTCCTTCATTCCCATTTCTGTAACTTTTTGTTAAATGATTATTTTATTGCACACTTTTTCTACAGCTGTTGAAATTGTCAAAGTATTTCATTTCTTCTTTTTATCTTTTAATGTGGGGGTTATATTATTTTATTTTCTTAAGTGATACCAGCTCTGCCTTTCTAAGACACAATCTCAACTGTGCACACACGGATTTGGTGAGCTAGAAGTTTAAGGCATCCATGTCTATGTCAATGTCAATAAGTGATGACCCATAAATTCGCTTTTTCATTTTGTTCTTTTCATATTTTAATATTAAATAAGCTGCATTATATGAGTTAAGGACTGTTTTGTTTTTTCATTCTCTGAGAGAGATGATGTAACTAGCATTGAACATCCTCAGGTAAGATAACTTCAGCAACTTCTGATGAGTTCACCCCCAGAAATGTATTTAGGGCTAGGGTTAGGTTTAAGATCAGCCCCCAACCAGACTGCACCGCCCACCGAGCATAATGACTGTTTTCAGTTTCTATCACTACAGATTAATTTTGCCCATTTTCGAACTTGATATAAATGGAATCTATTTTGAGTCTGACGACTTTCACTGAGCTTTTTGTCTGTGAGAGCGATGCAGTGATGTCATAGAGCTCGTTCTTTCGTGTTGCTGTGCATGGCAGTTCATTCTTTGCTATTGTGGTGTCATGCTCCGCTACGTGGTTATTGTTCTGTACCTTAGTCACTCAGTCTGTGTAGAGGGGAACTCATTCTATCTTGAGGGCAGGACGAAGCAGGTTGTTAGGAGCACTGCTGAGCATGCATTTCAGTCAACGTAGTCATTTTTCCAGGGGTGGGAGAGATGTGTAATCACGTGTGCAGCTGCTGAGTATGGGATTTATGTAAGTTTATCCACAGTTGGTAATATCAAAGAGTTTTCAAAATTGGTTTAACCAATTTTCACACTTATTGCCAGACTCTTCCAATTGCTCCATGTCCTTTCTAGTACTTGATATTAGCAGTTGTTAATATTAGCAATTTCTGATGGGTATGTCATGGTATCAAATTGTGGTTTGAATTTGTATTTTTTCTGGCTATGTTGGTATACTTTTTCATGAAATGACTGCTCTAGTTTTGGCCAAATTTTCATTGGGTTGGTTTAGGAGTTCTTTATATATTCTGGATATTAATCCTTTGTCATCTGTTTGTATGGTGAATCTCTTCTCATTTTGTTACTTCTTTTTTTTTTTTTTTCTATATTATTTTTTATGAAATTCAGTTTACCAGTCTTTCTTTTCAGGTTAGTGTTGTTCATAATCTTTTGAGAAAACTGTTTATTCATGTTTTTAAAGATATCTTCCTATATTTTCTTCCAGAAATTTTACTGTTTTACCATTTGCATTTAAGTCTGTTATGCCTCTTGAATTAATGTTTATGTACGATGTGAGGTAGGGGTAAAGGATCAAGGGTCATTTTCCCACATGGTTATCCAATTGTTCGTGCATCATTTATTGAAAAGACCACCTTTTCCATGCTAAATTGTAAGCTCATATTGTTACAAATCAGGAAATGTACATGTTTTAGTCAATTTCAACCTTTTTCTGTCCCATTGATCTATTATCATGTTACACCAAAATCACATTAGCTTAATGACTGTAACTTTATAGTAATTTTTGGTATTTGATAGCATGAATTCTCCAACTTGCTCTTCAATATTTTCTTGAGTCTTCTTGACTACTTGAGTTTTCTTGACTACTTCCATATATATTTTAGTATCAGCTTTGCAATATCCACAATGTTAAATTAAATAACAATTAAAAAAACATGTAATTTAAAATTTAAATAAAGTAATAAAATAAAATCCTGCTTATATTTTGGATGGAATTGGATTGAACCTATGGATCCATTGGGGAAGAATTGAAATTTTAATGTTTTTGAGTCTTCCAATCATGTACATAGTATATTTATCAATTTACTTAGGTCTTTTAAAAATTTTTCCTCAATGTTTTGCGGTTTTAAATGTAGAGCTATTGCACATGTTTTCTTGATGTATTCTTAGGTATAGGACTTTTTATACTATTGTAAATATTTGTTTATTTATGTTTTCCTTTTCTGTTTTTTTTTTCTTGTATACAGAAATACAATTAAGTATTATACATTAATATTCTACCCTGTAGCCTGGCTATATGTTTCAAGACTTTATTTTTAAATTATAAAATTATGTCCTCTTCCTCTCCAAGCTTCATAACAGTTATTTCTTCTTTCTGCCCTGTTGCACTGTACAGGCCTTCCAGTACAACATTGAGTAGATGTAGTGATAGTGGGCAACCTTTGTAAGTGTTACACATGAACTGCAAGGTTATGTATTCTGCAGTTGTGGATATAAATTAAGTTGCTTAACTCATGCTACAAAAAAAGTTATACTGAATTTTTGTTGTCTGCTTGCTTTTGTCTGAGAGAGCTATGTTAAATCTCCAATTGTAATGGAGAATTTCTCTATTTCTCTTTTTAGTTCTATCAACTGTTTTTCCCAGTCACAAGAAAAAATAAACAAACAAGTGCTCTGACTAGCTTAGTCCTTTCAGCTTCATCCTGTGGCCACAGGGGTATTGAAACCAAGTTGGAAAGAGGTTCATTGGTGAGGAATTCTTTATTCTGCAGCATGCTAAGATACCAGCTATGATTCCTCAAAAAACTGGGGACTATTAGTACCCTTTTTTGAATATTTCAAGTCTAAGTCTAATAAGAATATTGAATGTCAAAATATACTGGCTATAGAAAAACCCTATAGGGGAAGTGTAGTGTGACCTGTTATGAAATGATTGCCAGGAGGTGAAAGAAGAGATAGTGGCAGAGAAGAAAGAGATAAATAGCAAGCTTTCAGTTTCCCTATAAAAGTAGGGAGGGTCAGCATTCAATAATGAATGTAAATTTGAGATTAAGTAGGTGAGATAGGGAGAAATGAAGAATGAATCCTAGTTTGGGGCTTGATCTTTAAGAATTTATTTATTTTTAGTTCATTTTGCTTTTCTCATGTAAGTACTATGGAGGGAATTACAAATGATCATAAGGATATCTGCAGTAAGTTTGGAGAATTTATTAAAAAATTCTTATTTCAGTATATTGAGCTTAATTAAACCCCCAATCCTTTTATATCTAATTATATGAAAACCATATATAATATTACCATTTTTGGTAATATATGACACTAAAAAGTATTTTAGGTACATTAATAAATGAAAGTTGAAAATTCATATTGTGATGTATACTGATACTTCAAGATAAATTGCATATTTTTTAATTTTAAAATCTTTCAAATGAAAACCTTGTTTATATTGTGAAATAGTGTTAATTGGAATAGGTGCTAATTATTTAGAATTTCAAACCAAATACTAAAAAATTGATAATGACACATCATGCAATATTAATTAGAAATGTATCATTTAAGCTCAGGTTAGAAAGGAAAGCCGTGGTGTTTTGATATTTAGATGAAAGGTGTGGGATCACAGAGTGAAGGTGTATTGAACTAGCATGCGATAATCTGAATAGATATTGCTCTTCCATAGGGCATCAGGGAGGAAATCAATAATTTGATGTTAAATGCTGGTTGTGATTAAATGTAGAGGCTAAAGTAGTTGCTTTGACTGTTCCCTTAAATATCACTTTTCAAAATCTTTTAATCACTGACTAACATTCTTAACTTATACTATTTTTATCTTGATCCATGATAGACCTCCCCAATGAGTGGTTTGAAATGCCAAATGCAAATGACTGCCTGAAGACTCACAATGAGTCCTATGCATGCATTGTTTTTGTAAGTGATGCTGGCAGAATGAGCGTCATATATTTTAAACATGCTCCATGTTTAAAATGTCCAATCATGCCAAAACATCAGTGATGCCTAGCTTTTGTTTTGTATAGAATATATTGATTCAAGATATTTTTAGATTAGGAAAAGATCTTTTCCTTAATCCTCTATTCAAGGATGCTACTTGACGTAACTCTCTGTCCTGAGACCCACTCACTCAATGGGATGTCATACCGATGCCTAACTGGTTACTCACTCATCCACCAGCATCTATGAGCACTAACCGACACCACCAAGCCTTTCCAGGAGCTCAGGCTCAGTGGCTACGCAGAGTGGGGTGGGGGGCCGTTCTGTTCAAAGTGAAAGTGCTTGAAAGAAGATGGGATTTGCAGAACTTGAGAAGGTTTCCTGGAGCAGAAGATGTTTAAGATCTGTCTTGAAGGAGGAAAATACACTTGACAAGCTGACAGATTGGTGAAGGGCAGTTCAGACGGAGCTTAATAATAATAGATTTTTTTTTGAGTTTTGACAAATTAGTACTTTTATTATGATTGAAATCTTTGCCTTGTTTTCTTTCTTTTTTTTTTTTATTGTGGGTAAAAATCAAAATTTTCACAATACATACCAACATTTGCAAAATGATATATAAATGTATATGCATATATGTGTATTTGCTTACAAAAATGTTATTTATGTATATATATATAAATATATTTTAAGAGGTGCTTAGATACCCAAAATATTACACGGAACCCACTGGGATTCCCATGTTGCCCACCTCCCACACCTCCCACCACGTCCCACACAAACATCTCCCACAAGTGTGGCCCACCACCCTCAATGGACTTACACATCCTGGGGCCTTGCCACCAACCATAGACCACAGTTCCCATCGTAGACCACACTCTCTCCCACTCAGTTCTGAGTGGTGTGTGCTGATTTAAAATGGCCTGCATCCGTTGCCACAACGGTACTCAGGACAACCTCCAACTCCCAAAGAAGCCACTGTATTTCAACCGCTCATCCCCTCCCTGCCCCAAAAGTGTCAAGTGGCCACTGGCTCCACCTCATTGTTATAATTTCTTCCATTGCTAGAATCACCATATGTGAACAAGAGAATACCATCAAGTCCACTCTAGTCCATAGTTCTTCCCCCAATCCAGAGGCGACTGGGATGGTGATGTCCACTCCAACTCCAAGTGAGAGAGGGCTTATATCCCATGGATATGGTGGGTGGGATGATCCTGCCTGCAGATGCAGGCCCTCTCCATTCCCTGGGATGGCCATTGCCCATTGTTAAATAATAGATTTTTTTAACGCCTAACGTCTGTCATGCTGTTTACAAAGTGCTCTTTATTCCCTCATGAATACCCTATGCTTTTTATGAAATTGAGTCTCAGAAATGTTTTAGAACTAGTAAAGGCTAGAGTTAGGATTCAAATCCAACTCCAGGCTCCACATCCTTACCTACTCGGCCACTTTGATGACAATGATAAAGGCAGGGGGTGGGGGTGGGGGTGGGGGGTTCCACTTTCAACCATCAGAGGATGTGATTCCGAGTAGTTTATATTCCTAGAGTATAAATGCTTTTTTGTGAGCATATTATTAATAAGGCGTTTAGAACTTAGACATACGTATTTATTCTACCAACTTAAAAATATGGTGCCTAGATGGAAAAATATGATTTCCCAAATTTTCCAGTATGGCTTCTTCTTCCTTAAGTTCTAACAATTGGTGTAGAAAACAATAATTATAAATATGATCTGATAGTCTTTTTACCACTTAAAATATGTGAAGCTTCTTTTTTTCCCCCTAAATGAATGGGATTCTCAGCCCCTCTTCTTCACCTTCAACATCATATTTTTAAATCACATTTGCCTTTTTTCCAAGTGTACCTTTCTTCTCTTAATGGATTTTTGGAGATAAGTCCTGAAAAACTAATAATGGTCCTGCCGCAGGACGATGTACCCAAAATAACGTTCCAGCTGGCTTGGCTTTTGTTTGTTTTATAGGAATGTTCTGCTTTAGAAATGCCCGCTATGGAACCCTTAATTTGAATATATATTTAGGGAAATAGTTGGTAGTGTCACATACTAATTGACTGTAAACTTTACTCATGAAGAGGTGTTACTAAGCCAAGCATGAAAATTGGCAAGGGGTGGAGGGAAAACTGAATGCAAAGGAGCAGTACAAGAACAACTGATGACGCTCACCTAATTAAAACTGCCTTCTACTTTGTATTCTTGCTTAGTAAGACCAGATAGTAGATGTAGGTGGTGATAAAGAAAACAAAATTAGCTTTAGTCCTCCTAGCAACTAGAGTGAGTGTAAGGCTCTACTAAATTTCTTTTTATGTGATACCATGTGATGAAAACTTGTTAGGGCAGTGCTGTGTTTAAAATTTCTCCTCAAATTTAAACCCCATGCAGACACTCATAAAGGTTGACTGGCATGGCCCCTGTATAGTCCATTCACCATATAATATTCTCCGTGCTGCTTTTCTTCCTCTGAACTTTATCACCTGAGTTATTACAGGTGTTATATTGGTGTCTATGACAGGAAGCCTCCAAGATCCCCAACTCATGGATCTTACGCCCTGATGCAGTCTCCTCCCTTTGAGTGTGGGCTGGGCTTGTTGACTCTTTTCCAGAAGTCCTGAGTATCACGTCAGATTCGATTACAAAACACTTGCTCACTGGAGGGAAGCCCCCTGCCTTACCGTGAGCTGCCCTGTGGGAAGCCCAGGGGTGCCTCAGACAGGAAGGAAATGAAGCCCTCAGTCCAAAAGCCCACGGGAACTGAAGCCTGCCAACAACCTTGTGAATGACCTTGAGCTGATCCTCCCCCTGGCCAGACTGTAATCTCATGGGAGAACTTGAACCAGAGCTATGTCAAAGCTGGGTGCATTCGTGACCCACAGAAACGATGAGATAATAAATCTCTGTTTTCTTTGCTAAGTTTTGGGGCAATTTGTTATATAGGAAGAGAAAACTAAGACAGTGTCTTTAAATGATCATGAGTTTTTTATTTGTTTGGTGATACTGGGTCTATCTGTCTTGGAGTGGAATTGTTTTTAAATTGGGACCAATGAGAGTAGTGGAAGCTGTGTGGCAACGCCCAAATCCCCTCACCAGGTCTTGGCATTCATTCCCCAGCCTCGGAGAGTATCTGCTGCAGAGAGAACACACCCGCAGCTCTCTCAAAATCTGCAGCGGCTGATAGGCAATTTGATGATTCAATCCCTCCTTGTCTTCGTGTTGAGGAGTTTGAGCTTAGTAAGAACTGATGTTCCTTTATAGGGACTACTGGCTTTTCAGATGATTTCCCAAAGAGTCCCTCAAAAATTGGAACGGACCGAAAGAAAATGTTGTCATAATGCCCGAGTGGCATCTCTTCAAGAGAGCGTGGCGCGCTCTGCTTATCCTCTAGCAAGATAAACGTTTATGAAACTGGGGGAAGAAGGCAGGAGCTGTGCTCCTTGGAGAGATGAATGTTACGGCTTGCTCCACCGGGTAGAATGCCCAGCTCTGACTGCAACTCACAACTCAGGCAGGCCTGCTCTGCTGGAGTCTCCCAGGTTTTCCAAGTGCCCTACAAGCCGGGTGACAGGCTGCCTTTCCTGCTGCCCCTGCAGCCTTTATGCAGAGCAGGTCAGAGCAGTGCACTGGCATCCACCTCCAGGATGGCCACCTCGGTTCTGACCATTTTCCTTAAAACAAAGAAAAGTAAGAACAAAAATAAACTTTGAAGGACAATTATCTTCCTTCTCTGTAATTAGGAAGAAAGCGAGGCTTTCTGAACGGTTCCATAAGAAGTTGGGACTTGAAGTAATATTATCTGTGTTGTCAGAGAACCTGAGCCCTCTGATCCACGATCACTTTTATTCAGGAGCTATCTGTTCAAAACTATCAGACAGTGCTCCATAATCTCCCTTTTGAAAATGCCAAGGCCGTGTTCACACATTAGAGCTGAACTGCAAACACTCAGCTGCATTAGTGGGCAACAATTCAACCAGGAAAACATTTTTAATAGCGTTGTCACCTGATAGTGATGGAGATTGATACAGTCTGAGAAAGTCATCACATAGTGCTAAATGTTTCTGTGTGGCATCAGGGGAGCTGTTCCAGTGTGCAGATAAAGGCACCCAAAATAATTCTGGACATTTGGATAAGAAAAAGAATATATTCATATGTACTCAGCATAAAACGAAATGCAATGCAATTCTGAAACTTTCTTTTATCCCTATCTTAAATGTTTGTCACTGACATTTGCTTTGCTAATCTACAAATGTATCAAACTGTAAATGGTGACTAACTTTCAGTGCAACTTATATTAGGCCACAACCAATCATAAAGCAGTTTAAAAGTCTTCTCCATTCCTCACTGGAGGAACTTGGGTAACTAAAGTCCGAATTTAATCAAGTACACTGTTTGGCTGATACAGCAGTGGTGGCGTCAGTTTGTGTGCAGGTGCACAGGTGCCTGTGTGTGCTCTTAATTGTGCAGGCGCACAGGTGCCTGTGTGTTTTTAATTGTGTGTGTGCACTTCTGCCTGTGTGTGTTCTTTTTTTTTTTTAAATTTTATTTATTTATTCATTTATCCCCCCCTTGCTGCTTGTGCTCGCTGGGTCAGCTAAGCACGCCGTGTGGGCGGGCTTGCCTTCACCAGGAGGCCCCAGGAACCGAACCCAGTGCCTCCCATATGGTAAACGGGAGCCCTACTGATTGAGCCACAGCCGCTTCCCTGTGTGTGTTCTTAATTGTGTGTATGCATGTGTGCGTATGTGTGTTCTTAATTTTGCGTCTACATGCGTGCCTGTGTGTTCTTAATTGTGCATTTAAAAACCACAGTCATTTCTCATGTAAATAAATTACACTTCCCATATTAAAAAACAGACATTTAAGCTCAAATTTTGACTACTCAATTTGTATTTCAAAGAATGAGGCGATGTGATACAATGTATTGGTAGAGCTTCCATGGAATTAATTACCTTAAGATGGTGTATTCTCAGATGACCCCTGATGTTCCTTAATCTTTTAAGACAAGGATCACAAATCTATCCCAAAATTATCCCAGAGTAAAGCACCACTCTATTGGGGTTTTTCTTGGTTTTCATAACTATACAAATACACATGGCAACCTCTTAAATAAATCCAGTTAGAAAGTCAAGGACTGTACTGTAATTTCTCTCAGGCCACAGTGCAAGTTTACATTTTGAATAGAAATTGAAAGAAGCACTTCTTGAAGCTCAAGAAAAGGACAGAGTGGAGAAATAAGCCAAACATAAGGAATGTTACAAGTTAATTACTATCATAAATATTGGTGTTACAAAGCAGAGTCCTAAATTATATTTCCCCTGCACCTCTGAAACAAAGTGAATGAGATGGTTTTGTACTAACGCTGCTGAGTCTGGCTTCCATAGAGTCCTCTAAAATGGATTCCTTAGGCAAAGGGACCTTGCAAATACAAAACAATCCATTGAAAGGGCAGAGAAAAAAAAAATGAAGCATAACCACTTCTTCTGCCTCTGGCAAGAAAGCAAAAGTTTTCAAGCTAAAAATCATTAATCTCAAATTTTTAAATGTATTTGCAGATGTTCAAAACATTTTTAAGAAAAATTTGAGCAACATGATGAAACAGGTAAAATGCTGCATGATGGGAAACAAAAAAGAATGACACATCATTCTACCAAGTTGAGCACAATATTGTAAGAGAATTTACGTGAACACTAAGAACTGTGACACAAGATAACATGTTCTAAAAGTTCTAACACAGGCAAAAAAAAAGCTGTGGAAATCCAGGTAGTAGAGAGATGTTACCTCAATTTCAGCAGAAGCATCTGCATCATTTAGCACAAAACACTGGAAGGAGTAAGTTTTCTCAGCGTCAGCTATGACAGTGTGAAACTCGTACACTCTGTCCCTGGGACCCAGGTATGGTCACCCAGACTGGAGACAGCTCAGACACACATTGCCAGGAAAAGAGGTAAATAAATTGTGAAATATTTACATAAGAGAATATTCTATATAACTAGAGGTGAATAAATCACAGCTACACATACGAGACTAGATAAATATTAGAAAACAAATTTGAATTAAAAAAACAGCTACATAGAAATATATGGCGTGGTACTATTTACTATAAAGTTCAAAACAAAATAGGTAATTTATTAATTAGGGGTTAATGCATACATGGCTTTCAAATGCCTTAATAAAACACTAAGAAACCGGAAGGAAGTTTGGAAGCATGGCTTAGAGGAGGGGTCGCTTCTGGTGGAGGGCTAGAGGCGCGAGCTCGAGCTCCGCGGCTGCTGGCTCCCAGCGCGTGGCTGCGTGGGGACGTGTGAGGATGAGTAGGCTACTGTTCAGCATAAACTGCCTTTGAAGCCCGCACGTTTGTAGGCTTTCTTCCTCTTTCCTGATATTCAAACACCCCTCCTCCATCGCTGCCCTCTGGTTCTCCCTGCACTGTCAGGTTTGCAGCTGGAGCCTCTCTGCAGTTCCGCAATTGCCTTTCCTCGCTCTGCGCCGCCGGCCTTCGTCCCGCCGCTCCTCGCTGGGGACGTCTCCTGAGGCCCGGAGAGCAGAGGGGCTTCCCCACCCACCCGGTCTGGGCCAGCCCCCAGCTGCATGACCGCGTCGTGAGGGTTTAGTTGTCCCTCTCAGGCGCCAATTCCTACAGTAAACAGGTTCTCCTAAGGCTGTGTCTCGTGGCTCTTCTGTATTCTCTGTTTTCATTTCTTTTTTGTAGAAATGATGTTTGTAGAAATGACACAAGCTTGTGTTCTCCTTTACTGATTTGGTTTCTGCTGTATAGATCTGTTAGTTACAGACTCCTTTGTTATATTTATTTTTAAAATCAAACTTTTCATCTCCGTAGCTTTTTCTGTTGAATTTTGCATTTTCTTCTCTTCTCTTCATTATTTACTCATTGCTTCTTTATACTATATTTTTTTGAATTTTAAGCATATGAATTAAATGTTATTGGAAATTGCCTCCTGTTTTCTCCCTTATTTCCCTTCCCTTTCATTTTATTTTCTTTTGGAGGGGCAATGATATACCACAGTTTTTCTTTTATTTTCTTCTTTATATTAGTTCCTTTCTTTTAACTATATTACCTATTCATATTTTTATCATTTTTTTTTTCTTTTTGGTTAAAGAGGAAGGCTTATACTCGCTTAATTCTAAGGGTTAAGATAGGCTTTATAATTCATTCAAAATTAACCAATCTGGAGAGATTATTTTCCTCTACAATAATAAACAAAGAAGAAATAGGGAAAAATTTCTGTTCCTGCAATGTGACTCATGGGACAAAAATATTTATAACTACTGTTCTATACATCTCAATTCAGATGTCTTTGTGAATTCAGTTCAGTCATTGTGAGTTAAAAGAGCAGTATTTTAGAAATCTTCTTTTCAGTGATACATCATATAGTTTCTCAAAGAATGTATGATTTATGAGTATGGGTAAGGAATTTAGCATATTTTGAGCAAAGATTTTAATTTTAAATCATTCCAACCAATAGACAAGTTTCCTAAATATTTCTTATTTTCCAAATTCTTTTGGTATTGGAGCAGAATATTTTCATGTGTTTAAGTGTTTTAGTCAGTTACTCAGTTAAAGTTTTCCCTAGAGAAGAAGGTGCATTTAGATCCTAATTAATATGAGGTAATTTAGCCTTTGTAAGGTATCAATTCTTGCTAGAAATAAAATATATCATTTTCTTTATATAAAATATGAATGTGCCAAGAGCTCAACCTATTAACTGTCAGAACAACCTTTAAAAATCAACAGAGTTTACTTAGTAGAGATGTTGACTGGTGTAAAGTTTAAAGAATATTTTTTAAAAAACTGAAATAGAAAATGTTCAGCTAAAACACTAATTTATCTCCTAATGCATGGCTTTTGTTAGGCACATAGTCATATTAGCACATTCAAGATATTTCTTTCTTGGATTTTTTGATGTTTTGAATTCCAATTAACTAATACAAAAATACTGAAATGTCTGCATATTAATTTGGGAAATTATAGTTTTTTCCCAATGATAATTAGAAAAGTAAAAGAAAGGAGTGCAAAATAATTAAATAGAGAGATTGGTAGAGAGGAAGAGGGGGATGGAAAGCTCATAATATATGGGATTATAGCTTGCCTTATCCATAATTAGTCTAGTTAATCATCTATGATGCAACTAATCTACCCTGAGGTATTTACCCAACAGAAATGAAAATATGTGTCTAAAAAACTTATACACAAATATTTGCAAAAAATATTAGCAGCTTCATTCATAATTATCAATAGCTGGAAATAACCCATCATTCATCAAAAGGAGAAAGGATGCAAAATTTGTGGTATTGTCATAGAACCACATACTTCTCAGCAATAAAAAGCAACCAACTGCTAATACATGAAAAAACTTAATAAATCTCAAAAATCTTATTGTGTGAAAGAAACCAGGCAGAAAAGAACATACAATATGTAATATCATTTATACCAAGTCTAAGAAGTTTAACCACATTTTTCACTATGTTTCTATAGTCCTCTTTCCAATTTCCTTTAAAATCCCTATGATCACACTAAAATTCTCCTGTGACTCTCCAAGAGCTCCTTTACGCCAAGGCCATTCCTTTATCATCTCATAACTCAGGACCTTGCACAGCCTCTCTCATACACACAAATCCTAATAAATGTCTACTGAGTGACCAAACCAGTTTCTGGATTTGTCCAGAAGGACGAAGAAGGTTTCCAGCACTTCCATCTCCTGGTGTCCACACCCTGTGTCCTCACCTCCCCTTCAGTGTGCGTAGGACATGGGAAAACGGTCAGCTATTGCTTCCATGATTACATGACATCATACAAGACTGTTGTAGCAAGTTGGAGAGATGTTCTGGCTGACTGCTGGGAGAGGGGGACATGGTGGATAGGACTTGGGGGTGGCCTCCAGGAGCTGAGAATCACCTTGGCCAACAGCCAGCAGTCCTATGCCTGCAGGAAACAGATTGGGTTTGGAAGACCCTGAGCTCCAGGTAAGAATGTGGCCCAGGTGACAACATGATAGCAGGCTTGTGAGATCTTGAGCAGAGATCAGAGAAACCAGCTAAGTCGTTCCTGGGCTTCTGAACTACGGAAACTGAAATATTGAGTGTGCATTGCTTTAATTTGCTAAGTTCATGATAATTTGTAACACAGGAATAGAAAAGGAATATAAAGTCTTTTGAATAATGGGGGTTGTTTAAAATGTATAGATTTGTTTGTGCACAGTGAAGGTGACTAACAAGTATTTACATCAAATACACTAACTTATTAATTACTGAATTGGATTTACTGTTTAATAGCTACTTTAGACTAGTTTATAACATAAAGGGTTAGAAAAGAGATGAAGTTTAATGTATTAAGATGACCTAAAATATAGTAAAAATTGCTCACACTTTAGGATAACATGGCTCAAGAAATACTAATGATGAAAATAGAATGGACCTCTGCCCCATGGGATCTAAGGCCCCTCTCAATCAGAAGCAGAGTGGGCATCACCATCCCCAAATCCTTAAGATTGAGGAATGAACAAACATAAGGGGGGATGCAACTATGGACTAAAGTAGACGTATTATTAATCTAGCAATAGAAAAACTTTTGTCATTGATATAAAGGCAGTGGCCACCAGAGGTTCTGAGGGGAAGGGGTGGGAAGATTAGGTGCAACGTGGGGTACTTTGGGGACATTGGAATTGTCCTGCATGACATTGCAATGATGGATACAGGACATTATACATTTTGTCAAAACCTATAAAATTGTGTGGTGCAAAGTGTAAACCATAATGTAAACTATAGACCATGGTTAGTAGCGATGCTTCAATATTTTTTAAATGAATTTTAACAAATGTACTATACTAATAAAAGATGTTGTTAATGGGGGAAAGTGTGTGAAGGGGTGGGGGTAGAGTATATGGGAATCCCCTATATTTTTGATGTAACATTAATGTAATCTAAAGCTTCTTTAAAAATGAAAAAAACGAAACAACATATGTAAAGCACATAAAAAAATAGGATAGGAATAGTGAAGAAATTAACAGAATGAATTTACTGCTAAGTTATTTTGCATCAAATCACATGATTATGGCATTTAATAAAGAAAAAACTATTGATTTTTTAAAATAAAATTTTCTTGAAGTATATTGTTCATTGTTATGAACATACATAAACAATAAGTACACAGTAAAAGTTGTGAACTTACAAAACAAACATGCATGTCATCATACAGGGCTCCCATACATCACCCCACCACGACACCTTGTGTTGTTATGAAACACTTGTTATAAACTATGAAAAAGCATCATCATAACAATACTACTAACTATAGCCCATATCTTATTACGTTTGGTGTATTTTTCCCCCAACCCACCCAAGTATTAACACCCTGTATTAATATTATACATTTGTTATAGTTCATGAGAGAACGTCCTCATATTTGTCCTGTTGACCACAGTCCATCTTCCGCCCCTGGATTCCCTGTGTCATGCAGCCCCATGCTTTGTACCATCTGTTCAAAGTGTATACTCAGTGACTCTCGTTTTCATCAGAGTTGTGCTGTTATCAAAATTAGTCAATTTTAGAACATTTTCATTTCTCCAAAAGGAACAATCCCATACCCTCTTATAACCCCTTATAGTTGTCTCTTAGAATTGATAAGTCTTCTTTGCTATTGCTGCAAAAATATTATAATGTTAGATTTAACTATTGTCCATAAGTTGCACTAGTTGCAATTGTTCCATGTATCACCATATTCTTAACACTTATTAAAGAAGAATATTTGTATATTTATACTATTAATCCCACCCTTCATCCACCAACTAAATCAGTAATGTTATACATAACCTAGGTTATTCTCTAGTTTCCTTTCAATTGACATTTACATCTACAGACTACCCTTTCAGCCATAATCTCATTTATAAATCAGCAGTGTTAGTCACACACACTGTAATGTGTTACCATCAACTCTATTCATTTCTACACTTTTATAATAAACCTTATTAAACTTCTACATGTATCAAGCATCAGTCCCATTCTGAACCCACATTCTATTTCCTAGTAACCTATACTTTAGAATTTATATCCATGAATTTACCGAATTAACACATCATATTTAGTTCATATTTATGAGACCATACAATCTTTGTCCTTTTATGCCTGGCTTATTTTACTCAATATAATATCCTCAAGGTTCATCCATGTTGTCACATGCCTCCTGTAGACGGTTTCAGCTGAATAGTGTTCCATTGTGTGTATATATCATATTTTGTTTAGCCATTCATCGTTTTATGGACACTTAAGCTGTTTCCATATTTTAGCAATTGTGAGTAATGCTGCTATGAACATCGGTATACAAATGTCAGTTCACATCCTTGCTTTCAGTTCTTGTGACTATAATCCTAGTAACAGGATTGCTGGATCATACGGTAGTTCTATATATTCAGTTTCTTGAAGTACTGCCAAATTGTCCTCCACAGAGGTGTGTCATTCTGCATTCCCCACCAACAGTGAAGGAGTGTTCCTTTTTCCCCACATCCTCTCCAGCACTTGTACTTTTCTATTTTTTGATGATGGCCATTCTGTAAGGTGTGAAATGGCATCTCACTGTAGTTTTGATCTGCATTTCCTTAATAGCTAGTGATGCTGAACATTTTTTTCATGTGCTTTTCGGTCATTTGTATTTCCTTTTTGGAAAAATGTCTATTAAAATCTTTTGCCCGTTTTTTAATTGGACTGCATGTTTGTTTGTTTTATATAATTGAGTTGTATGATCTCTTTATATTACATGGATATCCAACCCTTGTTGGGTATGTGGCTTTCAAATATTTCTCCCATTTAGTCGGCTGCCTTTTCACCCTTTTTTTTTTTTTTTTTTTTTTTTTTTTACCGGGGGGTCCCGGGGATCGAACCCAGGTCCCTCCATATGGCAGACGGACACCCAACCATTTGAGCCACATCCGCCCCCCCCTTTTCACCCTTTTGACAAAGTCCTTTGAGGTGCAAAAGTGTTTAATTTTAAGGAGGTCACATTTATCTATTTTTTTCTTTTGTTGCTTGTGCTTTGGGTGTCAGGTTTAAGAAACTACTACCTACCACAAGATCTTGAAGATGTTTCCCTACATTTTATTCTAGAAGTTTTATGGTTGTAGCTTTTATATTTAGGCCCTTGATCCATTTTGAGTTAATTTTTGCTTAAGGTGTAAGTTAGGGTCCTCTTTCTTTCTTTTGGATATGGATATCCAATTCTCCCAGCACCATTTGTTGAATAGACTGTTCTGGCCCAGCTGGGTGGGCTTGACAGCCTTGTCAAAAACCATTTGACCATACATGTGAGAGTCTGTTTCTGAACAATCAATTTGGTTCCATTAGTCTATATGTCTATATTTTTTTGCCTGTACTATGCTATTTTTACCACTGTAGCTAGGTAATATGCTTTAAAGTACAGAAGTGAGAATCCTCCAACTTCATTCCTCTTTTAAAAGATATTTTTAGTTATTGAGAGCCCCTTACCCTCAATAAATTTGATAACTGCCATTTCCATTTCTGACAAAAGCACAGTTGGTATTTTTATTGGGATTGCATTGAATCTGTAAATCATTTTGGGTAGAATTGACATCTTAACTATATTTAATCTGCCAGTCCATGAACATGGAATGTCTTTCCATTTATTTAGGTCTTCTTTTGTTTCCTTTAGCAATGTTTTGTATTTTTCTGAATACAAGTCCATTATGTCCTTGGTTAAGTTTATTCCTATATATTTTATTCTTTTAGTTACTATTATAAATGGATTTTTTTTCTGACTTCCTCCTTAGATTGCTCATCAGTAGTGTATAGACAAACACTACTGATTTTTGCATATTAATCCTGTATCCTCCCACTTTGCTCAACTTGTCTTTGTGGATTTTTTAGGATTTTTCTAGACATAGGATCATATCATCAGTGAATAGCCACAGTTTTACTTCCTCCTTTACTATTTAAATTCCTATTATTGCTTTTTCTTGCCTAATTGCTCTAGCTAGTACAATATTGAATAATAGTGGTGACTAGTCACCCTTGTCTTGTTCCTAATCTCAGCAGGAAATCTTTTCAGGCTTTCACCATTGTGTACATATACGCATTTTGCCATCTTGGGAAAGCTTCCTTCTATTCCTATCTTTTGGAGTGTTTTTTATCAAGAAAGGGTGCTATACTTTGTCAAATGCCTCTTCTGCATCAATTGAGAGGATCATGTGGTTTTTCTTTTTAAATTTATTAATGTATTTTATTACACTAATTGATTTTCTTGTGTTGAACCACCCTTGCATACCTGGGATAAAACCCACTTGATCGTGGTGTATAATTCTTTTCATGTGCTTTTGGATTCAGTTTGCAAGTATTTTGTTGAGTATTTCTGCATCTATATTCCTTAGAGAAATTGGTCTGTAATTTTCATTTTTCATAGTATCTTTGCCTGGTTTTAGTTTTAGGGTGATGTTGGCTTCATAGAATGAGTTTGATAGCCCTTCTTCTTGTTTAATTTTTTGGAAAAGCTTGAGCAAGATTGGTATTAGATCATCATTGAATGGTTGGTAGAATTCACTTGTGAAGCCATTTGGTCCTGGGCTTTTCATCTTTGGGAGGTTTTTAATGACTTTTTCTATCTCTTTACTTGTGATTGTTTTGTTGAGGTCTTCTATTTCTTCTAGGGTCAGTGTAGTTTGTTTGTGTGTTTCTAGGAAAATGTCCATTTTTGTCTTCATTGTCTAGTTTGTTGGCATACAGTTATTCTTACTAACCTCTTATGATCTATCTTATTTCTATGGGGTCAGTAGAAATGTCCCCCCCCCCTCTTATTTCTGCTTTCATTTATTTGTTCTTCTCCCTTTTTTCTTTGTCAGTCTAACTGTTGGTTTTGTTGATCTTCTCAAAGAACCAACTTTTGGTTTTGTTGATTCTTTCCTTTGTTGTTGTTGTTTTTTCAATTTCATTTACTTCTGCTCTGATCTTTACTATTTCTTTCTTTTGGATTGGTTTGGGATTAGTTTGCTGTTCTTTTTCTAGTTCTTCCAGGTGTGCAGGCAGGTCTTCAATATTAGTATTTTTTTCTTTTTTAATGTACACATTGAAGGCTATGAATTTCCCTTTCAGCCCTGCCTTTGCTGTATCACATAGGTTTTTTTTTTTTAATGTTGTGTTCTTGTTTTCATTCATCTCTAGATATTTAATTATTTCTCTTGCAATTTCTTCTTTGACCCACTGATTATTTAAGAGTGTGTTGTTTAATCTCCATATATTTGTGAAATTTCCCTTTTTCCATCTGTTATTGATTTCAAGCTTCCTTCCATTATCGAGAAAGTGTTTTGTATAATTTCAGTCTTTTTAAATTTATTGATACCTGTTTTGTGACCCAGCATATGGTCAATCCTGGAGAAGGACCTAGGAGCACTTGAGAAGAATGTATATCCTGTTGATTTGGGGTGTAATGCTCTATAAATGTCTGTTAGGTCTAGTTCATTTTTCATATTATTCAAGCTCTCTTTTTCCTTATTTATCCTCTGACCATATGTTCTATCCAATCTGAGAGTGGTTTATTGAAGTCTCCAACTATTATTGTGCAGACATCTATTTCTTCCTTCAGTTTTGCCAGTTTGTATCTCCTGTATCTTGGAGCACCCAGGTTAGGTGCATAAATATTTATTATAGTTATTTCTTTTGGTGAATTGGTGAATTGCCCCTTTTATTAATATATAATGACCTTCTTCATCTCTTATAACAGTTTTTCATTTAAAATCTATTTTGTCTGATATTAGTGTTGCTACTCCAGATATTTTTTGGTTACTATTTGCATGGAATATCTTTTTCTACCCTTTCACTTTCAACCTGGTTGTGTCCTTACATCTCAGGTGAGTCTTTTGTAGACAGCCTATAGATGGCTCATATTTTTTATTCATTCTGTCAGTCTATGTCTTTTGATTGGGGAATTCAATCCATTAACATTTAATGTTATTACTGTGTAGGAATTACTTACTTCATCCATTTTATCCTTTGGCTTTCTGTTGACATATCTTATATTATTGTCTGTCTTTTTACCCTTTAAGTTACACTTACTAATAATTTTCATTTCTACACTCTTCTCCAAGTCTCTCTCCTTTGTTCTTTCTTTTCAGACTGTAGCACCCTTTTAGTATCTCTTGTAAATCTGGTCTTTCGGTAACATACTTTCAGTTTTTGTTTGTCTGTGAAGACTTGAAACTTATCCTCATTTTTCAAGGACAGTTTTGCCAGATATGGAATTCTTGGCTGGCAGTTTTTCTCTTTCAATACCTTAAATATATCATACCACTTTCTTCTTGCCTCCATGGTTTCTGCTGAGAGGTTGGCACTTAATCTTATCAAGGTTCCCTTGTATGTGAGGCTTTGCTTTTCTCTTGCTGCTTTTAGAATCCTCTCTTTATTCCTGGTATTGTCATTCTGAATAGTAGGTGTCCCAGAGTAGGTCTACTAGGATTTATTCTGTTTGGGGTGCATTGTCCTTCTTGGATATTGATAGTTATATCTTTCATAAGGGTTGGGAATATTTCCTCAAATATTCTTTCTAACCTTTTTTCCATTCTCTTCTCCTTCTGGGACACTGATACTGTGTATAATTGTGTGTTTTGCATTATCATTCAATTCCCTGAGACCCTGTTCCATTTTTTCCATTCTTTTCTCTTCCTGTTCTCCTGTCTTTTCAAGTTCAGATATTCTGTCCTTGATTTCACTAATTCTATGGTCCATCAATTCAAATCTGCTGTTACATGCCTCTAATGTGTTTCATATCTCATCCATTATGTCTTTCATTCCCATAAGGTGTGTTACTTTTCTTTGTAAGCTTTCAAATTGTTTGTTTCTGTGTGTGTGTGTGTTCACCCAGTATCTTCTTAATATCCTTTATCTCTTTAGTCATATTTTCTTTCAACTTCTTTAATTGATTTAGGAGATTTGTGTGATTACCATCAATTAGTTGTCTTAAATCCTGTGACTTGTCAGGATTTTTGGTTTATTCCTTTAGCTGGGCCATATCTTCCCATTTCTTAGTATGGCTTGTAATTTTTTGCTGATGTCCAGGCATTTGAACATGTTAGTGATTTTACTTTGATGGTCTGTTTTTCTCTCTTGCCTAATGGTTTTCTTTCACAGCTCTTCCGTGATTTTTGGTTCAACTTATTCTGATTCTTTAAAATTGCCCAGTTTAAGTTATCAATATAGGGCTAGGGACTCACTAATTAGGTGCAGATCCACCTCCAGGAATTTGCACAAAAGACACCTAAAAGTAATTTTTCTTCTTACAGGTTCCTGGCCAGCTAGCAGATAGCACCTATTGGTGAATCTTTCCAGGGAGGTGACTCTTTACACCTCCACTTGCCTGTGATTCTGGTTTGACCAGAGCCAAGATTCAAAGCAGGCTCCACTGGCCAAATTCATTGAAGAGAAATGACTCTATGCCCTTCTCCCCACCCTACCTCTTCCCAAGGAGGAAGTCATCTGTTCCTCTCTCAATTGGCTGCAGTGGGCCAGAGGTTTCATCCAGGCTGTGCACCTTGAGGGTGGGGGCTGGGTGCTGTTCCCAGCAGTGGTGGTTAGCAACTCATGATTTTCATTTCAGCTTCTTTGTCCCTCTCTTCTTTGCCCTCTTAGCTGTTGCACAGCACTGTCCTGGTCTGCTGACCCCCAAAGCAGGTATCTTGGACAGCTTTTTGCCCTTCCTCTGTTGTTTTTGTGAGAGAGTTGAGCCCTGCCTGCTTACACCAAAGCCATCTTCCTGGAAGGCCTCTAAGCACTATTGATTTTAAACACTCTTAACTGAAGTATATTCCAAATTACAGAACATTTCTTAAATATATTAGAAATAAAGATTCCTAAGATCCATGGGAGGTATCATCACAAAGAATTTCTAATTAAAATATTAAAAGGCAAAGTTAAAGGTAATATATGAAATTAGAAAGCTAGCCAAGTAATGGAAACTTGAAAATCTCAGTCCATTCTAGATCAATAATTCACTGCTAGTTCACTGAAGCTACTTCGTTAACTTTACTGGAGTTTCAGCAAGGCAGAATTATTTGTAGGAAAATATGTTAATTGCAGTAGGGAGAAATGACACCATGCATGTCATCCAGGCTTCAAAATTGAGAGAGCTGGATTTTAATCCCACTGAGTCACATAAAAGTTAGTGATCTTATGTAAGTTAATTAATTTCTTAATTTCTTTTTCTCTGAGTCTTGGCTGTCCCACCTATAAATCTGGATAAGAACTTATTCTTACCTCAAATATTTGCTAAGAAGGTAGGAAATAATATTTCTGAGATAGAGCATACTCAATATATGGGGTCTTTTATTATTAGACAATTTTTTACAGTGACATCTGTAATTATTTTACTTCTGAGATAGTTCTTATTCAAATATTCTAAACTAATGTCTGTACGCAGAATTGAGATGATATAGGGATTATAATATTGGGTCCAAATAAAAATCTCTTTTAATGTGCTGTGGAGAGGAAAAATGTAGCCTCTTGGAAAGTGCATAGACCTCTTTCAGTTTCCAGTTATCAGATTATAAGCAAAATTTAAATTGGGGCAGGGGATGTTTCCATGAATTGGAATAATGCCAAACTGATAATTAAATAGGATAACTTTGAAAAAGCAGCTTAGTTCAATGTCTGGTACATCAGAGTCATCTAAAAATAGCAGCTCTTAATAATGTTTCATATTGTATCCTAACCACATCTCCTAATATTTTTTTGGTTCAGAAACTGCCAATTCCATATCCAAAGGTTAATGAGTTTATAAATATCTTAGGTAATTAGTCCATCTAGTTCTGCAGCTGATTGTTACTTAAACAACTTATCCTATTACTGTTTTCTGTTTTTTTCTGAAGTAGCTTTACTGTTGAAGTTCACAGAGGATTTGATTCTAACCTTAGGGCCCGAGGCAACAATGAATAAACTGTGATACAAAGTTATATGGCACCCAGTAATGTCATAGGCTTTCAATTTACACAGTGTAATTTGCTGAATTTATACTCCAAAAATTTTAATTTAATGTAGAATAACAGGAAAATAGGAATCTAATACAAATAAATGATTCAAATACTTTGTATTAAAGCTTTGAAATATTAAAAGCCTTATTATACTTTAAAATGGGCCTAATTTATAACCACAGATTAATCAAGACACAAGAAATAAATGATATGGTGCATGATGTATCATTGAAAAAGTACATAAATATATAAGCATATACAACTGTCTAATATTCAATTAAAATACATTTGTTTTAGATAACTTAAGAGATTTATCTTTTTCTATTTTTTCAATATGCATTTAAAACAATTCTCATAATTGATGTCCATTTTACAGAAAGCAACTAACTGTCAACCTGTCAACTTTTTACTATCTCTGAAGGTTAAACATTTTCTGGAATTTCAATCTATGAACATATGAAAATGATGAATCAATAATGGAAAATATCACAGGAGGAAAGTCTATAAATAACCAGAGCAAGGATTTCCAAGAGAAGGTGAGAGAAAACTATGAAAAGGCTAAGAGCCCAAACCCAGAAAGTAAAGAAATTTGAAGGTTTTGGTGGTGCTGCAAAACTGAAGTGGAAAATAGATGCTTAAGCTTTCAAGCATTTATAGTTGAGGGACTAAATGTACAAATGGACAATGTCCTGGCCACATGTAAAAGTAGAACTCAATGCACTATCCTCAGCAACCAAACCAGGCAACCCTGAGCCTGCCACCTGCAACAGACCGTCT
>JAKSZT010054548.1:32289-201819 GCA_026826555.1 Tolypeutes matacus
TTTTTTTTACCGGGAGGTCCCGGGGATCGAACCCGGGTCCCTCCATATGGGAGAGGGACGCCCAACCAGTTGAGCCACATCCGACCCCCCCTCAAATGTATTTTTGACTTCACCTATTGTGTCTTTCATTCCCATGACTCCGTTACTTTTCTGTTCAGGGTTTCAAATTCTTCTTTGCGTTCGCTCAATGACTTCTTGATGTCATTGATCTCTTTAAATATATTCTCTTTCATCTCATTAATTTGATTTTGGAAATGTGTACTCATCTCACTGATTAGTTCTCTCAAATTCTGCATCTCTTCTGGGACTTTGCTGTATTCCTTTTCTTGGGCCATGTCTTCTATTTTCTTAGTATGGCTTGTAATCTCTTGCTGGTGCTTAGGCATCTGGTTAGTTTGTATTTTACTTAGATGCTCTATCTCTTTCTCTTTTATGGGGTTTTAGTGGCAGGAGGCTGTGAGTTACCACAGCTCTTTGATTTTTGGCTCAACCTTGATTGTTAGGATTGTTCTGCTTGTTGCTCAAAACTGGGCACTGGACCCAGTAATTGGTTGTAGAGTCGTTTCCTAGGACCTTGGGTAGGGAGGCTATAGAGGCCAGGAAAAGCCTCTCTTACTTATTAATTTTCTTATGTGCACGTCCTTCGTCTGCCAGGAGATGGCGCTTGTTGGCAGCTCTCAATTCAGTGCCTGGTGGGAGCGTATTTGCTGTGACACAGGCCAGATCAATGTGATAGAGCTTCTTGTCTGGGGGCTAAGAGCCCTGTGATTCAAACTTTCTGAGACAGCTCTCCAGACTTCTTTCGTAGTGCCCCCCTTTTCCCAGCTAGGAAATATTTCCATTCCCTTCTGAATCCTCAATGTTCAGTCCCTGTTAGTAGAGGAGGCGATTGGGAGGTTTGTATATCTTTAGCCCCTTGCAGGCTCCAAGGCAAACAATGGCACAGTCCGTCCCCCCCCCCTCCCCTCAGCCTGGAAGGGCTCTCGGGACAGGGCAGACCAAAACTGGGAGTCCAAATCAGGGTCAGCCCCAGGCTCTCTCTCCCCTCTCCCGTGGAGTCCTCAACAATTAGTCCAGGCTAGAAGAGAGGGAGGTTGCAAGGGTTGGATTTCTCCAGTCCTTTCTAGGCTCCCAGGCAAACCACCGTATGGAAGGGTCCGTGGGGTTCCGCAGCCCAAATTTCAGGTCAGAACCTGAGTCAGCCTAAGGCTGTGTCCCTCTCTCTCCCCTTTCCGGGAGTGGCAGATCTGTGAAGTCCTCTTTTCTGTGGTCGCAGGCCCAGAGGCCCGAGAATTCTGAAGAGTGTGGGGTAGGGTGTTGGCAGCAGCAGAAGCTGCTACTTGCAACTCACGGTTCTGTTGTTGCGATTTCCCTCTTCTGTCCCTCTGTCCTCTGGGTGGTGTGCAGCCTTCACCTGCTGTCCTAAACCCTAGAAGATCTTTTTCGGGGCTGTTTCCTCTTGTCCTCTAGCTATTTTTCTGGAGAAGTGATTCCCGTGTCTTACTAGTCGGCCATCTTCCCGGAAGTCTCTCCAATTGATTTTTGACAACATGCCAAGTCCACTCAATGGGGAAAGAATAGTCTCTTCAACAAATGGTGCTGGGAAAACTAGAAAACTTGGAACTTGTAAATCAGAATTGAAGATGCAGTTTTCTCGGAAAGACTTGTGGAAAGTCTTACTGTCTGATGGCTTGGACTCCTGCTTCCTGCATGCTAAACCAACAAAGTTTTTGAGAGAGCTGTATGAAGAAAACCACTGTCAGTTTGGACAAAAGAGGACATGGAAAGGAGAGGTTGAAGGAGAAACAGCTTTAAGAAGAAAACCATGGAAGCAGAGATCTGGGATTAAGACATCTCCTTGGGCCAAGAAAGGAGCCCCACCCATATGTACAGAGAGGGTGAGTTTTCCCCAGCAGTTGAAGAGGGTGGATGTCCCCACCCTATGTTCTGGGACAGTTTTGCCATCCCAGGGTGCAGAGAGGGTGGAGCACATTCCTCAAAGATTAGGGTGATTAAGGTCAACACCCCATAGGTCTGAGAGGGGTGTACCTGTCCCCCATAGATTAGAGAAGGCCAGGTGGTCAGCCCTTTGCTCTGAGAGGGTTGAGCCTGTATGCCAAAGGTTAGAGAAGGCTAGGTGGTTAACTCGTTGCTCTGAGAGGGTTGAGCCTGTATGCCAAAGTTTAGGGGGAATGTTGTCTTCACCTCACTGTGCTAGGGGGGCTAAGACTCTAACTCAAAGATTGGATAAGGTGTGGCAATCACCCCAACACTCTTGGAGGGTGAGGTCTGGAGCTTGGTCAACACCCAGATGCTTGATGAGGGTGGAACCAAAAAAATGGCCATTGGGCAAGCCTGTGGAAAGGGTGGGTTCCCACGTGCCCCCAAGGAAAAGAAACCATCTTCTTTTTTTAAAAATGACTCTCAGACTTTGAAATCGAATGGAGGGTGCCCTGCTGGTTTACTGAACTGTAGAGGATCCATGACTCATGTTTAACATCCCAATTTCTTCTTATGATATTGAAAATGTTTATCCTTTGTCTTTCCATTTGTGTATTGGAAGCAGTTAAATGGTTTTGTAAGTTTCAAAGGTCTATAGCAGATGGGACTTTGCCTCAAGATGAACTGTATTTCTTTAAACTGATTATGATATGATTTTGTGCTTGGATTGTTACTGATTTAAGTTTTTTTTAAATATTGTAATGTATTTTTGGAATTCAAGGGTGGAATGTGGCAGTTTGATGTAATTATGAATTCCAAAAATATAATTGAATCATGCTTGTAAACTGATTTGTTAATCTGGGCACAATTAGGTTAGGATTAGGGCGTTGAGCCCCACCCCTTGGTGGGTGGGGAATGGAATATAAAAGGCAAGGCAAAGGACAGTTGAAGCAGTCTTTTGAGAAGCAGTTTTGATGTTGGAAAGAAGGCCCCAGGAGAAGAGAAGCAAGCCGTTTGCCTGATCGTCTACAGCTGACCTTGTAGAGGAACCAGAAAAGCAAAGCCTGGAGAGAAACGCAGCCCCGGGAAGAGAGGAACCCCAGAAACTTGAATCCTGGCAAACGCTGGCAGCTGTCTTGCTCTAACATGTGGCAATGGACTGTGGTGAGAGAAAAAACTTAACACTTTATGGCCTGGTATCTGTGGACTTCTACCCCAAATAAATGCCCTTTATAAAGACCAACCCATTTTTGGTATTTCACATTAGCACCCCTTTGGCTGACTAATATACCCCTTATACAAGAATCAACTCAAAATGGATCAAAGATCTAAATATAAAAGCCAGGACCATAAAACTACTAGAAGAAAATGTAAGGAAACATCTTCAATACCTTGTAGTAGGGGGTGTTTTCTTAGACCTTACACCCAAAGCATGTGCAACCAAAGAAAAAGTAGATAATAGGGATCTCCTCAAAATTAAACACTTTTGTACCTCACAGGGCTTTGTGAAAAGGGTGAAAAGGCAGCCAAGTCAATGGGAAAAAATATTTGGAAATCACATATCTGATAAGGGTTTAATATCCAGGATATATAAAGAGATGTTACAACTCAACAATAAAAAGGCAAATGACCCAATTAAAAAATGGGCCAAAGACTTGAAAAGACATTTCTCCGAAGAAGAAATACAAATGGCAAAAAAAACACATAAAGAAACGCTCCCCATCACTCATGATTAGGGAAATGCAAATCAAAACTACAATGAGATATCATTTCACACATATCAGAATGGCCACTATTAAAAAGACAGATATAAGCCCTCTCTCACTTGGAGTTGGAGTGGACATCACCATCCCAGTCGCCTCTGGATTGGGAGAAGAACTATGGACTAGAGTGGACTTGATGGTATTCTCTTGCTCACATATGGTGATTCTTGCAATGCAAGAAATTATAACAATGAGGTGGAGCCAGTGGCCACTTGACAGTTTTTGGGTAGGGAGGGGATGAGCAGTTGAAATACAGGGCCTTCTTTGGGAGTTGGAGGTTGTCCTGAGTACTGTTGTGGCAATGGATGTAGGCCATTTTAAATCAGCACACACCACTCAGAACTGAGTGGGAGAGAGTGTGGTCTACAGTGTGAACTGTGGTCTATGGTTGGTGGCAAGGCTCCAGGATGTGTAAGTTCATTGAGGTTGGTGGGCCACACTATGGGAGATGTTTGTGTTGGATGTGGTGGGAGGTGTGGGAGGTGGGCAGCATGGGAATCCCAGTGGGTTCCATGTAATATTTTAGGTAATCTGAGCACCTCTTAAAATATATGTATATATATATAAAAAAAATAAAAATAAATTTCCAAAAAAAAAATAAAATAAAATAAAATAAAATATTTGCAAAAAAAAAAGACAGAGAACAACAAGTGTTGGAGAGGATATGGAGAGATAGGAACACTTCTTCACTGTTGGTGGGAATACAGGATGGTACAACCACTATGGAGGACTGTTTGGCAGTTCCTAAAGAAGTTGAATCTAGACTTGCCACGTGACCCTGAAATACCACTACTGGGTATATACCCAGAAGAACTGAGAGCAGTGACACGAACAGACATCTGCACACTGATGTTCATAGCCACATTATTCACCATTGCCAAAAGTTGGAAACAACCCAGGTGTCCATCAACAGATGAATGGATAAACAAACTGTGATCTATTCACACGATGGAATATTATGCAGCTATAAGAAGAAATGAAGTCATAAAGCATATGGCAACATGGATGAACCTGGAGGACATTATGTTGAGTGAAGCTAGCCAGACACAAAAGGACAAATACTGGGAAGCGGCTGTGGCTCAATCAGTGGAGCTCCCGTTTACCATATGGGAGGCCCCGGGTTCGGTTCCCGGCACCTCCTGATGAAGGCAAGCCCGCCCGCACGGCGTGGTTGTCTGACCCAGTGAGCACGGGCAGCAGGGGGGGGGATAAATGAATAAATAAATAAAATCTTTAAAAAAAAAAAAAAAAAAGGACAAATACTGTATGAATGCATTACTATGAACCAAATATATTGTGTAACATATTGTTTGATTAAAAAAAAAATTTATATGTATCCATTACATTTAATTGAGAAATGTATATATTAATTCATCTGTTTTTACTTTTTGGTTTTTAATTGTTTATATTTTCAATTATTAAATGTATAAAATAAAGTTAAAAAAAAAAAAGCACATGTAAAGATGCTAAAGATCACTAGCCATTAGGGAAATGCAAACCAAAACCACAAAGAGATCTTATTTTCCACTCACTAGAATGACTACTATTTAAAAAATGGAAAATAACAAATCTTGGAAAGGATGTGGAGAAATTGGAACATTGGTTCACTGTTGGTGGAAGTGTAAAATTTTGCAGCTGTTGTGGAAAACATTCCATGGTTCCTCAGAAAATTAAGCAAAGAATTATCATAAGACTGGCAGTCTTACTTCTAGGTATATATCCAAAAGAATTGAAAGCAGGGTCTCAAAACGATATTTGCATACCAATGTTCATGGAGGCATTATTCACAACTGCTAAAAAATGGAAGCAGTCCAATTGTCCATCAAGAGATGAAGAGATAAACAAAACGTGGTATATACATGCAATACAATATTATTCAGCCATAAAAACAAATGAAGTTCTGATTCATGTGACAAAATGGATGAATCTTGAAGATATCATGTTGAGTGAAATAAGCCATATATGAAAAGACAAACATTGTATGATCTGATTGAAATAAAATAAGTAAATTAATAAAATCAGCAATTAGAATACAGGTTACCAGTGTTGGGGTAGGGAATGGAGAACAAATACTTCATGGGCTTACAGAAAAGTTTTGCTAATGGTTGGTGGTGATGGAAGCAAAACATTGTGAATGTTTTGTGTTAGGCAATGGTTTCTTAAAGTTTACACAGAAACAACACTGAATTGTGTATTTCATTGTGGTTAAAAGGGGATATTTTAGGGGGCGGATGTGGCTCAAATGGTTGGGCGTCCGTCTGCCATATGGAGGGACCTGGGTTAGATCCCCGGGACCTCCCGGTAAAATAAAAAAAAAAAAAAAAAAATATATATATATATATATATATATAAAGGGGGATATTTTAGGTTGTATATATGTTTCATAGGACTCTACAACACAAACAGTAAACCCTAATGTAAGCTCTGGACTATAGTGAATAGCATAATTACAAAAATATAACTTCAGCAATTGTTACAAATCTACCATAGTAATGCAAAATGTTAATAATAGGGACAACTGTCTGTATGAGGTGATGGGTATCTGGGAACTCTGTAATTTTTTTTTGCATGATTTTCCAATAAACCTACAATTTCTCTAAGTAAAAAAAGTCCTTCATTGGATAAAAGAACAAATGGAAACAAGAGAAGAGAATAATTAAGCATTAATAAAGAAAATTTGGTGGAAAAAAAGTGAATGCTATATAATGAGACAAGCATCAAGCATTTAAGTGTTACAATAATGACATTATGAATTGGTATATTTCTGGCAATATAGTTTCAAAAATACAGAGAAAAACTGTCATATCTCTTACCACTCTTGGAGATTTTAACATAGCTTCCTTAGGAACTGATGAAGCAAGGGGACTTACTATTAGAAAGGATATAGAGCACTGGAATAATACAATTTAACAATCTTGCTCCATTTTTTATATTCTTACACCCAATAATCAGAGAATTTATTTTTCAAGAACACATGAAATATTTACAAAAAGAATAATAGGGAAATGTCAAAGAAAGTAGAAATAACAAAAGTAGAAAATAATAAAAGAGAAGGAAAAAGAAACAAAAAGAACTAAAGCTGATTTTTGAAGAGTTTAATAAAATAGTTATTCCTTCAAACTGATCAGGAAATATAGAGAGGCCATAAGTAAATATTAAGAATGAAAAAGAGAATATAACTGCAGATAAAGTTTTGATTATAAAAATCATATGGAAAACATTATGAATCATTTATAGCATTGAATTTAAAAATCTAGAGGAAATGACTCAAAATCTGGAAAAATTAACTTCCCAATATTAATTGAAAAACTATTTGAAAAATCTAAATATAATCAACAAACTAAAAAATACACGTTTCTGAAATGTGAGATAACTTCTGTCAATCAAACTGTTTTAAAGAGAGTAATAGAAGGAAAACTCTCTAACTCATTTTATGATGCTGTATACTCTTGCTAACAGTATTGGGTAAGGTCAATACAAGAAAATTACATAATAGACAAACCTTACTTATGACCACCACAAAGGATCATAAATGAAATGTTTCAAATCCAGTTTTTGAGAAAAAAAGGTCAAATATCAAAATGGGTTTTATTCCATGAATAAAAGTATAATTCATCATTAGTAAATCTATAACACAATAATGATATTTACATTATTTCACTTTCAAATATTTATCCTACAGAGATTTTTTTTTTTTTTTAAAGATTTTATTTATTTATTCATTTATCCCCCCCTTGCTGCTTGTGCTCGCTGGGTCAGCCAACCACGCCGTGCGGGAGGGCCTGCCCTCACCAGGAGGTCCCGGGAACCGAACCCGGGGCCTCCCATATGGTAAACGGGAGCCCCACTGACTGAGCCACAGCCGCTTCCCCTACAGAGATTCTTATACATGTCAATAATGTACAAAGATTTTCCCTGCAGCTTTTTTAATTAAAAAAAATTGGACTCTAAATACTTGTCAATAAGGGAATAAATAAATGTGTATTATTTATACTATGGAATATTATGCAGCAATTAAAACGAATACATTACGTATTTGTGCATGCATAAATCTGAAATACATAACTTTTAATGAAAAAAACCACTTGCAGAATAATATGTGTGAAATAACATTTGTATAACATTTGTAAACATGCAGAATAATATGACATAATGTTTATGGATACATACATGTATGTATGAAAATATAAAAACAGATGGGAAGAATGCACACATCAATTTCAGGATAATGGTTACTTTTGGGGAAGGAGAAAGGAAAATGAGGTGGGAAGGCTTCAACTCTACAATGTTTTCTTTCTTAGGCAAACGAAGTTATGAACAACATATGGCTGAATGTTACTATTTTTTTTAAATCTGGCTTATGTGTACCTGGTCGGTTGTTATGTTATTCTTGGTACTCCTCTGTATATCCTCATTATTTCATTTAGAAAGCTAGAGATGTTTGCTTGATATGACTGAAGTGAAATGTCTGATTATACAGAGGGCGCTAATGGCTCCTCCTGAGACCATAAAACCACAGTTAAACACTAGTTCTAATATTGACCCATGATTTCAATTTATATGTAAACATACTCTGGTTTAAGATTACCCCCGCAGCTTCTTTCATTACCATATTAAAAGAGTATGTCTTCAGAGTTTGTATCCTTGGGAACACGTCTCGTTGCTAGGTAGACGGATAAAAGCCCCAAGATTCACATTCAGTTGTCCATGACTGTTCCTAAGTTGAAAAGAACCAAACAGAGGTAGGGGAAGAATTCATTTGTCCTGACAAAATTAGAGTGTTTGTCTAATGTTCAGCCTATGGATAACACTTGGAGGTAAGCCCCTGGAGGAGTCTTGAGAGATAAAGAACCTAGTCACTGCTTTCAAATAAGTTCCATTTCAGTTTGTATACTCAAAATATAGCAATAGAGATGGTAATGAAATGAGTGGTAAATATGATTGGAATTCAGAGTTCGAAAGCATATCTGTAGAGTAGGATGGTTGGTGAGATTTCAAAGGGAAAGTGGGACTGGAGGTGGGAAATCAAGGTGAGAACTACTTATATTAAGGAGGCAATGTGGGAGCCCAATCAGGACTGAGGTCAAGGAAATCTGGGGCCAAGGAGCAGATGGTATGGGATTTAAATACCTTTTGCTTTGTCCACCGTGACTAAATCTAAATTATTTTCCTTTAATCTTAAAATACAGGCAACACTAACTTATGCATAGATAATTTTCCTAAGAATGTAGAAGGATAGTATAGAAAGAATAATCCAGAGCTAATTTTACAGACAATTTCAAAGCAACATGGAAAAGTGAAGGAGGGGACCATTCGACATGAGGTAAAAGCCTTGTGTTATTCAGGGGAAAATACAAATACTAATTCATTCTTTATGTTGGAAAAGGATGTAACTACATTTATTATTCTGTGTGCTTCTAGATCATCTTAATGTCATGAGTTAGAGTTACTAATCCAGATAGCCAGTTTCTCAAATTTTATTTTCTTTTAGGAGACATGCTGTTTTAAGAGACATACTTATTTCTACCACTGGACCTTGAGTGAATGAAGCCTTCATTGTCCATCCCAGCAATATTCTCTAATATCATATCTCAGAGAGCAGGGCTTAAGATATTGGACTATTCTCTCCCAGAAGGCTCTGGGCTCCTTATGCAAATGACCTACCTCTGCTCCAGTAACATGCTTTATATTCCAGGGATCTCAGTGAGGGACAGACTTGATGGAATGATGAAAAGTATTTGCTACACCCTCTTTATAGAGCAAGAATGCCTACCTACCTTAGATTTGCATAAAGAATAGGGCCTCTCCAGTGACCCAATGAGGAATAAATTGTAAACTTCACTTGCAAACAATACTGAAAATATCTTACCCTGATACATGCAAAATCTTCATGATACCACTTGGCCCCTAGTAGGGGGCTCAAAGCATGGTAGTTACTTCCTTTCTCTTCTCTCCTTGGTTACTACCACTCCTGTTATTTGTCCCAGTTCTTCTAAGATTCTTTTTGATCCAAGAGTCTTTTACTCTTGAATATTGTACCTATTATTTTTCATTCAAGTGAATCAATAAGAGGGCAGCCAGGTGAAGTTAAAAGGGTGTTCAAGATCAAATCCAAGAAATGTGTTTCCGGTTGTACACAGGAAAGTTGAATATTGGTAGGCAGAAATATATATATATATATATATATATATATATATATATATGCATGTCTGTTATTGTTTTTACCTAGAGAATAAGTATAGTTTAAGGTAATGTGTATGGTTGCCAAGTTGGCAAGGGGTGGACTGTGATGGTTAGGCCAATGTGTCAACTTGGCCAGGTAATTGTGCCCAGTTGTTTGGTCAAGCAAGCATTGGGCTAATTGTAATACAAGGACATTTATGGGCTTTAGTAATCAGTGAGTTTACTTCATAGATGGCTGATTACATCTATGATCAACCAGGGAGATTGCCTTCAGCAATGAGTGATGTTTTATCCAATCAGTTGAATGCCTTAAAAGGAGAAGTGATTTCAGCATTCAGAGAGAATTTCCCAGCTCGTCTCTGGGCAGCCAACGTCTCCTGGGAACTTATCAAGGACCTTCATTGGACTTTCATTGGAGCCCCTGGTTTGCAGCCTGCCTGCGGAACCTGGACTTGTGCATCCCCACGGTCATGAGAGAATCTTACAAAATCTCACACTATTGACAGATATCTCTTGTTGATTCTGTTCCCTAGAGAACCCTGACTAATACAGCTTCAAGACTGAGGTACAAGAGCAAGAAGGGAAGTGGGGAAAAGGTAAGGAAGAATCTTGAAAATGGTGTTCCAAAGAGCATTTGGATTCTTCACTTTTGACAAGAACTTGCAGTTGGGCTTGCCTTTTAGGTATGCTGATTGTCAAAATGTTTTGAGTCTGATATTTGTCATATGCATACGTTTTTCTCATCCTTGGCTAATAAGAAAAATTTCAGATATTAGGAATTCACCTGTATTTTTTCAACAATATTCTGGATAAATCAAAGTAACAAAAAAAACCTCATTGGTAGAACATGAGACTTTATACTTTAAAGCTAAAACTTTGATTTGCCTTCAACATAATTACTTATTTAAATCTTATAATGAACATTTTCAAATATCCACAAAAGTGGAGAGAAAAATATAATGAATGCTATACATGTACCATCAAACCATCAGGTTAAAATTTTATCAATATTTTGCTATACTTCCTTTACCTATCCTCCATTTCTTTCTTTTTGTTGTTAAGATTTTAAAACAAATCTAAGACCTCATGAGGCTTCATCCTACTGATTTTTAATTGAATTATTGATTAAATAGTTAATAGAAAATAGGATCTTACAGGAAGTATCTAGGGAGGTGCAAAGGTGGCAATTAATCTTTTCTCATTTAATCAAAGAGAGCAGCAGGGGTCTGGTAATATCAATTATGTTTAGAAATGGAAATTAAAAAAAAAACAACAACAAGGAAGCAATTAAGTATTTTTAAACCCTTACTTTTGATTTCCTTCCTCTTGACATATTCCCCACTAATAACTGATACTTCTTAGCACTTTTGGCCTTCTGTGTAACCAGGATATATATAAATTATATATTTTTAACTCACCAAGGGATTGACAGGGTTCTAAGACATAGTTCCAAATTTTACAGCAAAATCCTGGCCTTTCTGTCCAGCAGAGTTTTTCTAGTCTATATTTTAACAAAATCACTTATGTTAGTACTGTTGTAACTGTGTACTTAGTAATTTTAATAGTTTTTCTTAATTTCATGAGTTTTGATATTTGGTATCTTAAATTCTGCTGGCTTGTTCATAGTTAGACAGGATCAAAAATGATTAATGTGAAAAAAAAAAAAAAAAAAAGATTAACATGCAAATGACCAAGCCTATCCCCCTCCCTTGGCCAAAAGAGAGAATGCTCTCTTTGCCTATTCAATTCTGGCCTCACACTTTTTTCCCCAGAGGAGAGTCATCTCTGCCAGACTGGATCAGTGAATTTTTGAGATGCAAAATTCAAGATTGGGAAGGAGGGGAAAGAGAAAAGATAAATTCATCTAGGCAATTAAAAATGACTAGCAGAGAGGGAGTGAAGAGGAAAAGAAACAGTTGAGAAAATGGGAGGAGAGAATATTGGAGTGTGGCTTGTCAGTAAGAGGTTCCAGAATAATGTGGAATTACAGAAGATTGAAAAGGAGAGAAAAAGAGATTTCAGAAGTGTTATTGTAATATATATCTGAATTGGAATTTTTAACTATTTTAGAAGAGAGCCAAATAAATTATGAGAATTCCTTTTAAACTATTTTAATTATTTGAACTTTACTTTTTTGAGAGTGTCTCCATTTACACACAAATACTTTTTTATACTGGTACACATTCTTTGAAAACATCTTTTCGATGACAGCATAAGGTTCTATTCAGTGAATGCACTGTACTTAATATTCCATTCACTTATAATTGGATTTATATTATTTCCAATTTTCTACTATTGAAAAACTACTGTGATGAATATATTTGTGCTCACAGCTCCTTTCTTATTTAAGATTATATCACTAAGATAGATATGCAGAAATAGAATTGTAGGGTGAAAATTATAAATCATTTGTATTGTCAAATTAGTTTCATTGTTTAAATGTATCAACTTATACCTATTCCCATCAGCAATGTATGAGAACACACATCATATACACCTTCATTGGCATTGGGTATTTTATTTCTTAGTTTCTGTTTTTCATGTAATTGTTTTTTGAACCAATAGCAGAATTTCAGGTATGGTATAGGCATCATTTGTAAAACTAAAGCTGAAAATAATTTTCCAATGTGATAGAAATATACTTACATTTTATGAATTGTGATGATTAGTCTTTGGTGTCATTTGGCTAGGCTATAGTACCCAGTTATTTAGTCATTCTAATCTATGTCTTTCTGTTGAGGTATTTTGTAGATGTGATTAACATCCAAAATCAGTTGAATTTAAATAAAGAAGACTATTGTCCAAATGTGGGTAGGCTTCATCCAATCAGTTGAAAGGCCTCAAGAACAAAACTGAGGAAGAAGAAATTATGACTCAAGATTGTAGTATATTGTTAATCAAATGTAGCCTCTAAGCCAAACTCTACAAATAAACTCACTACCTCCCTGCTGACATGGGCACGATTCCCAGGGATAAACCTCCCTGGCACCGAAGGATTATTACCAAGCATTAGTCAGCGATACATTTGGAAAAAGGCCTTTACCAAAAAGGAGAAACATTAAATAAAAAAGAGTTTTTATAGCTAAGAGATTTTGAAGTGAGTCAGGAGGTCATTCCAGAGGTTATGCCTATGCAGGTATCAGACAAATTTCATTAACTGCCATGGCACAAAAAAAAAAACCGCAAACAAGAGTTCTCCTGGGGGCTCTTGGGACAGCAGGATAACAGAGACAAGGAACATATCATCATGAAATCACCACCCCTTCAGCAGGCTCTATATGGGAATATATCAAGATCTATTTTCCCAATTTAATATAGTTATACTCACTTATAATTCCCTTAATCATGATTCTTCTACTCCTTTTATTTGAACCTATAATTTTCAATGTACCAGTTAATTCTATTTCAGAGACGTAAATCTTTGGACTGTTCAAAATACTGGTTGAGCCCTGAATCCCAGCAGAGTAACAGACAACTCCAATTCTCCAGTTATTTTGGCTTGATGATGATGGACAGATCCCATCTCAATAAACGGGGAGTGTTTGCAGCTGCGGACAGGATAATCCCTCCCATCTGCCCCTTGGTATCTGGATCCCCCCTTAGCCTGGAACTGTCAGAGCAGACTTTGTCCTGGGTCCCTGGGGACTGGGGAAATAACAATCGTGTGTGTGTGTGGGGGGGGCGTGGGCCAAAGTAGATTAGTTGTTATCATGGATATTATCTTGTGTTGGCAGAAGAACTTTAACATTGATATAAAGATAGGGGTTGACAGGGGTTCAGAAGGGAGGGAGGAAATGAATGGGACAGTGAGATGGAAGCATGACATTAAGCATTTTCAAGGCCTTTGGACCTATATAGCACAAAGTATAAAGCATATTGTAAACTATAGACTTTGGTTAGCAGCAATGCTTCAATATTGGTTCATCAATTGTACAAATGTACCACACTAATCTAAGATGCCAATAACAGGGATAAGTTTGTGGGTGTGTGTGGGGAGCTTATATGGGAATTCCCTATACTTTCAGTGTAATTTTTCTATAATCGTAAATCTAAAACTCCTCTAAAAATAAAAGTTAAAAAAATAGATACTGACCAACATAATAGAATTTTCAGCAGCAAATTTTACTTCATATGTATTAACAAGTATTTATCTATCGGAAAAGATTAATCCTTGCCTACTATTTGTTGCAAAATTCTGCTTCAACATTAACAGATCACTTTCAATTCTCAATTTTTATCTTAATTTTTCAATACTAGGTCATTAGGTGGAAAAAAAAGATTATAGTATCAGCTCTTGCCTGAGGGTTTCCAGTCTGCCAGGCTGCCTTATGGATTTCAGACTTGCCAGGCCCTACAATTGCACCAGCCAATTCCTTAATTAGATCCTACTGGTTCTGTTTCCCTGGAGAAGCCTGAATGAAACAGGAATGGATTCACACAACGGCCTAGTATTGTCCAGGTTTCCTAAGAAGTTTTTTCTCCTTGAGCTGTATATCATATCTTGTTTCTCGTTCATGGGGTGGTTGTGAGGATTAATGATATTCATGAAGTGTGTAGAATGCTGCCTGGCACAGAGTAATGTTCAATAGATGTTAGTTGTAAAATAGTAACTAATGTATTACTTTCACTCTCAGCCGACTCTGATATAATCAGGCTAGATTTTCTGCTTATATTTATCCATACACTCATTAAAAGAGACTTATTCTTTTGTCTTCATTTTAATCATATTATAAATTGACAACAACCCTCTGAAAACTGTCTGATTTGAATTGAGTTCAGTGGAACTATTACTTTCCTTGATCTAGATCAATACTCCTTTTCGTGCAACCTATTAAAGATTTCTTTTAAATTACAATTGATAATAAATAAGAGAATAACATTTACCTTTATTTTTTATCTATCATCTGTGTGGGAAAAACATCTCTATGTATCACAAAGAAAGAAAATTCTTTAATTGCACTTCCATTTAAGTACTCTTAAACCATAAGATAATTAATTAATTCAACATGCCACTTTTTTGCCAAATTCTTTTAGGTACTAGGAAACAAAAGGAGAATAAGACAGACACAAATGCCTAGATTCTTGCTAAACTGGTTTTTCACTTAGTAGTACATTTGAAAATATCTAATCTTTACTTAAGTAAATTTTATCTTTAGCTTTAGACACTTTAACCAAGCTAACAGAAGTAAAGGTCCCTGTAGCCAGACTTGAAAAATGGAGATCACAGCCATACTAATATGATTTCCAGTCTACTTTAGGATCTAAAAGGTGTACCATCAAATATAACAATCTAGATGAAACAATTTTAAATTTACTTAAATTTTTTTTTTTTTTTTTAAAGATCACTGCATCATTGTTTTCTCCTTTGGAGACTATTTCCATGCACATATTTGTGTATGTGCCAAGTTGAAAGTTCCATTATGTTGGGAATAGAATCATGTCCCCCCACAAGGCATGTTCAGACCCCAGCTCCTGGTCCTGTGAGTGTGAAATATTTGTACACTGAAGATATTACGAATTAAGGTGTGTCCAAGGTGCGTGAGGGTGGGCCTTTATCCAATACGGCAAGTCCTTCTAAGCAAAGGAAATTGGACATGAAGGAAAAGCCACAGGGAGTTGCCAGAAGCTGGAAGTCAACAGAATCTGGAGGAGAAAGGAGAAGGTATCGCCACATGCATTGCCATATGACAGTAAAGCCAGGAACCTCAAGGATTGCTGATCGGTCAGAAAACCCTGAACTGGGAGGAAGCGAGCCTTTGACACCACGTCCAATAAATTCCTGTTGCTAAGCCAACCCAATGTATGGTATTTGGTTTAGCAGCTGGGAAATAATACACATTATTATGAGAGATGAATCACAAGTTCAAATGATGCCATTGTAACTCAGTGTCCCCACCACATTTGAAGTTGGAAAAGTTATATAACAAGTGAAAATTTGAGGCAGCATCTCAGTAAATTTAAAAGAACTCACAAGCGGCAGAGTATTCTAACAGCATATAGGTGTGAAAGATTTCCCATTTCCAAAAGCAATTATTTGTCTGTTAATTATTTCAGAGCCACCATGCACTTTACATTAGTAACACAAATAGTTAATGAGTTACTTGAAGAAGTCAAACAGTAGTGTAGAATTGCAAGCTCTAGGTCATATTCCACCATCCAGCTCACTCTCAAGTTACCGGGAAATTAAGCTCTCTTGGAATTGCTCATTCACCTCACAGTAATAAGTTGGTTACACCCTGAAGTAAATAGAGTGAACTTTATTTATTTATTTATTTTTTAAATTTTACCAGGAGGTCCCGGGGATCGAACCCAGGTCCCTCCATATGGGAGACGGATGCCCAACCAGTTGAGCCATATCCGCCCCCTACTAGAGTGAACTTTAAAAGCCAACACAATTTAGATGTTTTTCATAATTTTTAGCAGCTCTGTTAGCATGGGTAATTTGGTGAGCAATACAGTCAATTATCAGCTCTGTTAGGTAAAATCTCCTGTGACCTTATGAGTAAAAGTCACCTTAACCTAGCACATTCAGCACTTTGTGCTTACGAATGTCAAAGGCTTGTCCTAAAATGTACTAGTTATCCAAAACCTAATTTCACCTTTCCAATGGTGAGAAATAGGGGTGATTTATTTAATCCATTAATTAATAAATGCCAATTGTGTGTAAGGCATTGTGCTCTGTAGGCGATATAAAACCAAATAAGACATCATTTCTATCCTTGAAGAACATCCATCTAGCTAGGAAAATGAAACATAAAGAATAAGTAAAACAATATGATATATAAGCAGTTTACTTACAGCCTTCCTAGAGGTGACACTTGTACTGGTCTTGAAATGTGAGTAGGAGTTTTCTTTCAGGCCGCAAACTGAAGTAGGGACACACTTCAGGTGTTCTGTTGTCTGTTACAAGCATAAATGACAAGTGATATATTGAGTCAAACAAGTAATGTAACAGTTTTGGTACACTCTCAATTTGGTACTGTAGTCAGAGTCCAGGTTCTCAGCTGTTGCATAAAGGAATTTAATGACACGTCATAGGGTAGGCAAGGGAGTAAAGGGTTTATTAAGAAACAAGAAAAGAGATAGTATACAACCCGAGACATGAGTGGGGTCGTGCTACAGGGTGAGACTCATGCCCCCTCTCTAGGGCCTTCTGGTTTAATTGGCTACCATTGGGGGTTAAGGTTTATGCTGATTGGAGTATTTAGGACAAAGCAGGGGAGACTCATTGGGTGAATCCAATTCATTGGGTGGTTTGATTTTTATGGGTTGCTGTCCTGTGGTGATTGGCTTTTGGCTATTGCTCCTGAGCCCTGCTGGAGTTTGATGCATGAGGGACTTATAAAAATAGGTGGGTAGTGTGGGAATTTCCTGTTTTTCTCCTTCTTTCTTCAGGGTTTTTGCTGCAAGCTGCATTCCCATAACTTGTGCACATCAGCAGGCACAAGCTGCTGGTGCTGCTTCTGCAGCTGATGGGTGAATGCTGCAAGATGCCTCCTGATAACATGCCTGTGTGAGTCTAGCAGATGTTGCTTTAGTCTTTTCTACTGCGTGGTGTTTGTGTGGAAATTTATTAGGTTTTCTGCCTCCCCTCCTTAGGTCCCTATTCTATCCTGCCTCAGTACTAATGTTATATTAGGTAATGCATGCAAATTATTTTCTTCTGCAGTATGCTATATCATAAATACCATTAATTCTTTCTTAGTTCTAAGGTTCTCAAAATCTTTAAGGACTGTAAAAGGTTTTCAAAGTACACATAACTAGCTTATGTGTAGTCTCCCTTCAGCAGTGTGTAAACATAAAACTTATTTTTTCCAAATGTCAGCTATGTTTGTTCAAATTCACCTGACCCATCTCTTAATGACATCTCAGGCTATATTCCATGGTTTTCCAGTCATATTCAGTTATTTAAAATTCAGCTGGTTTGACCCCCTTCTGCCTACCCAGCGGCACCTCCCAGCACTCCCAGCCTCCCCAGCAGCCAGTTTGTGGCCTGAAGGACTTTTGAAGGAAAACTGTTCCTCACTCCTGGTCAGATGTCTTGCCAGATAAGCCTGGTAGGATCTGCTTCAGTAAATTCTAATGAAATATACATTGTGGACTCTGCTGTTTGTTTACAGGATATCAACGAACCCATTAATATTTTTATTATCTGCCATATCAATCAAGGCTATCGGTATGTATCTTGTGTGGACTCAGGATTAACATTTCACAATTTGGGGCATGTGGTGACCTCTTTATAATCTTACCATGCTAGTCATTCAAGAACTATTTATTATCTACTCTGTGTCAGACACTGTGTTATACAGTTCAAACCTTAGCATAAGAAAGAAATGTGTTTTATCTGGATATATCATCTTTTTTTAAAAGGTATAAATATGGTCCTAGGTAGTCCAGATTATTGTCTTTTTACTGATGCAAAGTCTTAAATTGCTTCTAAGTGTTTCGAGGCCCCTGTTGTGAATGGTAGTTCACGTTAATTTAAATTGACGGATAACAGTATCAATAGCAAATGAGGATCAAGCAGGTACTAAGTGCCACTGAGCTAGGTGATTTACATTTTAATCTAGGTAATAGCTTGATGAGGTAGTGATATTATTCCCATTTTGCAGTGAGAATATTGAGTGTGAGTGGTCATTAAATTAGTTCTACTTTACCCACCATCTGAGACATCACTGGAGATCTCATTTAAAAGCCAGCTGAACCAGACTACCCGGCTGATTGGAGCCACAGTGTGTACAGGCTCCATTCTTTACTAGCTGTGCATCCTCAACAGGTTAGTTCACCTTTTTGTATATTACGTTTATCACCTATAAAATGGGAATAACCATTGTACTTACCTCATAGGTTTTGTGAAGCGAAGTAAGTTACAATAAGTGACACACTTAGAAGAATCTGGCTCAGAGTAAGCACTATATAGTCTTAACTATTACAAGTCCATAACTCCTTATCAGAAACTCATGAGGGCCAATGTGTTTTTTAATTCAGGATTTTTTAGATTTTAGAAAGGTAAATCAGAACACATGCCAAATTTTATATAACATCCCTCTCAGTGTTTGGGGAGGCCCCATAAGGAAAGACATCAGTGCATCTGATGGGAACATATGAATAACCACACAAAGTGGACCAAGTAAAGGCTATACATACTTTGCTTTCTGTTTTCTGAATTTGCTACCAAATCAGTTTATGGCAAATCTCAAAAAAGAACATTTGATTTTTAGAGCCTTTGGGGTTTGAGAGTTTTGGTAAAGGAGTTAAAGATAACAACTAAAATGGACAATGGTTTTGAGGAAGAAGAAATGACTCTTCTTCCTCAGAGTCATCTTCAGGCTCTAGAATTTCAAATAAAATTAGGGATTCAAAAGAAAGCTTCTCTTGTAAATTCTTCTTACCATTTACTTAGCAGAATTCCTTAACGCTCAGTGATGTCATGTGACATAACCAATTTTGTTTCAATTGCTTCTCAAACGGTGTCTCTCTTTTTTTAAAGATTTATTTTATTTATTAATTCCCCCCTACCCCCCACCTCTGTTGTTTGTGCTCACTGTCTGCTCTCTGTTCATCTTCTTTTTAGGAGGCACTGGGAACCAAAACTAGGACCTCCCACATGGGAGGGAGTCACCCAATCACTTGAGCCACCTCCACTCCCTGCTTGTTGTGTCTCTCATTGTATTTCCTTGCTGTGTCTCTTCATTGTGTCATCTCACGTCATCATCTTCTTGCATCAGCTCGCCATGCCGGCCCATCGTGTGAGCTCGCTGTCTTGCTTGTCTTCTTTAGGAAGCACCTTGAGAACCAAACCTGGGACCTCCCATGTGGAAGGTGGGCTTGAGCCACATCTGCTTCCCTTAAATGTTCTCTTAACTGAGTTTTCATTTAAGAGTTTCTAAAACAAAAACATTTTTTTATTTTTCAGGAGGTACCAGGGATTGAACCTGAGACTTATAAATGGGAAGTAGGCACTCAACCACTTGAGCTACACCTGCTCCCCACCAAAATATTTTAAATCATGAAAAGATTTCTGCTCTCTCCTTCGTACAAAGCATTTGACTCACATTTGGATTCCATCTTATGTCATGAAGTTTCAAAAGCTGTATAAAAGTTTCCCAAACCTTAATCATTTTGGTGCTCTATCTGAAAACTTTTTAAGTCACTAGCATCATTTAGGGTAAACTATACTTTTGCTGCAGGTAACGCAATCCCCCAAATCTCCGTGGCTTAAAACAATAAAGTTATTTTTCAGTGCAGATGAGCACCCATATTAGCTTAGAGGAATGTAGTTCAAAACAGACTTTTAGGAAAGCAATATGGCAGCAGGAACTAAGAGTTTTAAATGTAGTCATATCTTTTAACTCAAATTCTATTACTAGGAATATATCATTAGGAAATAGTCAGAAATGAGTGTAAGATATAGGCACAAAGATGTTACTCAAAATGTTAATTAGAGGGGAGCAGATGTAGCACAAGTCGGTATGAGGTCTGGGTTCGATCCCTGGTGCCTCTTAAAAACAAACGAAAAAACCAACTCTCACTGGGGAGCCGGGTGGCTCAGTGGTTGAGCACCTGCTTCCCATGTACCAGGTTCAGTCCCGGGTACTTCCTAAACATAAAAATAAAAAATTGATTATAATAGAGAAAAATTGGGACAAAGTCTAATTAAAATAGAATGGTTCAATAAATCTTGGCACATTGTATGATGGAATAATATGCAGCCATCAAAATTATGTTTACCATGTATTTTAATGACATAAGGAAATGCATATAACATAACATTGAAAGAATCAGTATACAAACCCCCCTCAAAAAAAAAAAAAAAAAAACCCAACAGACAATATGATATAAGCTAAGTAAAATATGTGTGTAAAATTTTATATACATGCACATGCATATTTATAGATATTTTATAGCTGTAAAAATACATCACAATGTTAAATAAAATATTAAAAGATTAATTTTTTAGATCAATTTGTTCAAATATTAATATTCCTAATTACTAGGTTTTTACATAATGATTAACAGACACTACCAGGATTCTATACCCTACTTTTATGTGCCTAAATAGTTTTTAGCCAAAGATGTTTGGCTTATGTTGATTTTTGTAGTTGTGAAAAGAGATAAAAATGTGAGTTGCTGATTAGAATAATTTGTTTTTCACCGGCTGGGGGGAGAAAGCAAGGCCAAAGGAGATAAGAGTAAAAGGAAAAAAAAGTGAAAGCATTGTCAAACAGGCAGAAGAGCTATACTAGCTAAATTAGAAAGAGAAAATAGTTGAACATAAAATGTCATTCCTCTCAAATCCAAGATCATTTTGTTTTAATGTCTCATTGTCTTTTACTATTTATTTCATTATTTCCTATGCTTATTACTGAATAACCAGAAAAAGACAATAAAAAGAAAATAAAAAATGATGGTCTCTTTTGATGAATTGATGTCAATCTTCCTAATTCCTTTTCTGTGCATAAATAATTAAACACATACGCGTATGTATTTTTTTCACCTGAGCATACATTATATTCTCTGGGCACCTTTTAAATTTTGTCTTTCTTTTCAATAAACACATTTTTGCAACTATATATAGATATATTTTACTTTATTTTGTACACTTAATAATTGAAAATATAAACAATTAAAAACTAAAAAGTAAACACAGATGAATAAATATATATATTTCTCAATTAAATGTACTGGACACATATAAAATTTTTTTGAATCAAACAATATGTTACACAATATATTTGGTTCATAGTAACGCAGTCATACAGTATTTGCCCTTTTGTGTCTGGCTTGCTTCGCTCAACATGATGTCCTCCAGGTTTATCCGTGTTGTCAGATGCTTTACAAATTCATTTCTCCTTACAGCTGCATAATATTCCATCGTGTGAATAGACCACAGTATGTTTATCCATTCATCTGTTGATGGACACCTGGGTTGTTTCCAGCTTTTGGCAATGGTGAATAATGTTGCTATGAACATCGGTATGCAGATGTCTGTTGGTGTCACTGCTCTCAGTTCTTCTGGGTATATACCCAGTAGTGGTATTGCAGGGTCATATGGCAAGTCTATATTCAACTTCTTTAGGAACTGCCAAACAGTCCTCCATAGTGGCTGTACCATCCTGCATTCCCACCAACAGTGAAGAAGTGTTACTATCTCTCCACATCCACTCCAACACTTGTACTTCTCTGTCTTTTTAATAGTGGCCATTCTGATAGGGGTGAAATGATATCTCATTGTAGTTTTGATTTGAATTTCCCTAATCATGAGTGATGTTGCACATTTCTTCATTTGTTTTTTTGCCATTTGTATTTCTTCTTTGGAGAAATGTCTATTCAAGCCTGGCCCATTTTTTAATTGGGTCGTTTGTCTTTTTATTGTTGAGTTGTAACATCTCTTTATATATCCTGGATATTAAACCCTTATCAGATATGTGTTTTCCAAATATTTTTTCCCATTGAGTTGGCTGCCTTTTCACCCTTTTGACAAAATCCTGGGAGGTGCAAAAGTGTTTAATTTTGAGGAGGTCCCATTTATCTATTTTTTCTTTTGTTGCACGTGCTTTGGGTGTAAGGTCCAAGAAAACACCACCTACTACAAGGTCTTGAAGATGTTTCCCTACATTTTCTTCTAGTGGTTTTATGGTCCTGGCTTTTATATTTAGATCTTTGATCCATTTTGAGTTGATTCTTGTATAGGGAGTGAGATAGAGCTCTTCTTTCACTCTTTTGGTTATAGATTCCAGTTCTCCCAACACCATTTGTTGAAGAGACTGTTTTTTCTCGTTAGCGTGGGCTTGGTAGGTTTGTCAAAAACCAGTTGACTGTATAGGTGAGGGTATATTTCTGGGTTCTCAATTCTATTCCACTGATCAATGTGTCTATCTTTATGTCAGTACCATGCTGTTTTGACCACTGTAGATTTGTAATATGTTTCAAGGTCAGGCAGTGAAATTCCTCCCATGTCACTCTTTAGAATGCTTTTGGCTATTCGGGTGTACTTACCCTTCCAGATGAATTTGGTAATTACCTTCTCTAATTCTGTAAAGTAAGCTATTGGGATTTTGATTGGTATTGCATTGAATCTATAAATCAGTTTGGGTAGGATTGACATCTTCACGATATTTATTTTTCCAATCCATGAACACAGAATGTCTTTCCATTTGTTTTGGTCTTTTAAAATTTCTTTTAGCATTGTTTTGTACTTTTCTGCATATAGGTCCTATACTTTTTGGTTAAATTAACTCCTAGGTATTTGAGTCTTTTTGTTGCTATTGAAAATGGAATTTTTCCCCTGATTTCCTCCTCAGGTTGTTCAGTACTAGTGTACAAAAACATTACTGATTTTTGCGTGTTGATCTTGTATCCTGCCACTTTGCTGAACTCATGCAACTATATTTTAATTTATGGGATTGAAAAGTTTCTGGTGCATGGGAAATAAAAAAAAGAGAAAGGGGGAAAAAAGAAAATTCTGAAAACAGACAAAAACGTTTCAAGTTGTAAAAAGTTTGAGAAGTTGCTCCAATGGACATCATGTGTGAAAGTTACTCAGAATATGTTTTGATCATTTTGTCATTTCAACCAATCACCATTTTGATTAAATTGTTTCTACCCAAGTCATATGGAGCTAATGTTATTGATAATTATTGCTGGGGGCAGTAGAATAATGTACATTTTTTTCTTTATACATGAAAATATTTTGTAGTTTTGAAAAAAAATAAGCATGTACCATAGAAAAAAGTTCTGACAAATCTTCATTCCTGAGTAACTTATTCCTTTTGCTGCAATTGCCAATTAAAAAAAAAAATCCCCAAGACCAGTTATTGGTTGTGCATAAGAATTACATTTGCATATTCCATTATAGCTAAGGTAGCATTGGCTGAGCTAAAAAAGGGGTTGATTTTATTGGGCCTGTGAGCCCTCCTATTTTGGTGATAAAACACTTAAAATCATGAGTTTACCTACATTAGTGCAAATATTAATTTAGCAGCAGCCCATCTTGTATATACATATTTTCAAAACAATTATTTCTTAAATATTTAAAATATATTTATAATTTCCATTTAGACTCAGTTTTTATTTAGAAGATTATTAATTTCTTAATATTGGGCCCTTCTTTTCAACCTCATCTTACTAATTTTGGTTTTGCTTGATTTGGCCATGTTCTATTTTTAGCATTTATTTTTGTGATACTCAAAATATATTTAATGATAAAAGAATCAATTTCTGTCTACATAAATACCTAAGTTTTGTGTTCATTTTATGGCTAAATTAGGACACCTTATATTCTTTGGATTTTTCTCCCATGCTGCTGCTTGTCCTTTTCTTCTCACCCTATTTTTAACTTGTTACACCTGACGATCTTTTAATTTACCACCCCATATATGCTTGTTTCAGACATACAGTTTCAGGTCAAGCAGGTACACCTTGGTTTGGCTTTTACTATTTCTGAGTGCTGACTCAGCAGTGTGGGAGTGGGTAGAAACACCTACTGATTTTTGTAAAATCTCTCATTCTTGTTATATCTAAGGATGTTAAAAACCCTCGAATTCATCCTTGAGTAGCGTCATTTGGTATATTTTAGTGGCAGTGGTACTGTTAACAACCATTTGGATAAGACAGCCAGTCAATTTCTCTCTAGTTCATAATACTGGATTCTAGACCATACGGTCCTAATGTGTTGAGAAGAAAAAAAAAAACGTATCTTACCAAAATCCAAATAGATTGAATCCAATGTTTCTTCATCGTCACTAATGGCCTGACACCATCATAAAAGTTCGTTAGTACAATGGGCTTTGCTCTTTTTAATGCCATCAGGATCTTGCTTCCCTGTACTTTAAGCTCTTCTGGATGGTTATTACCGGATTGCTTGACAATCTGTTATCTAGTCGTTACATAGGCATCCGGGTTTATCTGGCCCGTCTACAGTTAATAGGGCTACAGCTTGCCCAGTGTTTTGTTTAACTCCTTAGCAATATTCAGAGCTTTCATATCCATAAATCCTCCGAAATAGCATCCAATCACCCTGCTTCTGCTCTGGTTGTTAATGTGACCTGCAGCCATTATCACTAAGCCTGCAGTCATTATAGCATTCCTCACCCTTGCTCTCTTTCCAGGTCAGGTTACTCAGAGAAGCTTTAAAATATACAATGGGAAGAAAAGGAGAGTAACATGAGCAGACCTGGTAGATTACAAAAGAGCAGAGACAGCAGGGCCTTGATAGTCTGTGTACCTTCTCCAGGATATTCCCTTCTGACCTCTGCTACACTAATCCCAGGGAAAGAAAAGAGAAGCATTCTTAGGTTAGGCAGACTCCAGGGCAATAACTCAGTTCTGGATTCTGAAGTCACTTCACTGAACTAAGTTTTAAAAATTGGAGCAATTTCCCTGGATTGAATTTTAAAAGTCTTAAAGTCCAGTCGCCTAATAACGGCACCATCTAATTTAATAATAGCTAATTATGATGTACCATCTCATTTAATCCAGATAAAAGTTTAATAAGTTAATATTAGAGCTAATACTAGACAGGCATTATTCTAAGGACTTGGTAATCATTTATTATTTAAATCTCCATATCTGTTATTACTGTTCTACAGATGAGGAAATTGAGGTTTCGAGAGGTTAAATAAATGGCTCAAATCTTTTAACGTGACTGTCTAACCACAATGCTCAAATACTTTTAATGCCCTTCATCCCCTCCATCACACAAAAGTCAGACTATTCTGATTACTGCTTTGATTCTGCTGTCAATTATGTGAAACATGCCCACTTTGTCTTTGGCGATTAAAGGCTGCCACTTGGCCCCTGCTACCCTGGGATTCAATTATCCCCACTGCATTTAAGGATTCCAGTTCAGTGGCAACGGTTCCCACTGTAATTCCTGACGTACTGAGAAGAGCAACCACAGAACTCTTCAAGGATGCTGAGGCTCCCCTCACAAATTTATTTCTCATGGTCGTGGTGAAAGAGATATTGTTGGGACTCTCCCAGGGTGGATGAGCAGGTCTTACACGATGAATCCACTCTAACAGTCCCGTCTCTCTAAGCCTTTTGATACCTTCCTCTACAGTGAATTCTATGAGCCTTTCTAGCAAATTACCAAATCTGAAAGTTGCCATGAGGACCCTCCAAACTTGAAGTTGGCATCAGAATTGGGAGAAGTCTTGGGGGCTATACACTTGAACTTTATAGTAGGTCCCAAACTCCATGAATAAGCTTTAAAGAGCAAGGAATGAGGGTGGAGGTGGCTCAAACCATGGGGTGCCTCCCTCCCACATGGAAGGTCCTGGGTTTGGTTCCTGGTGCCTCCTAAAAAGAAAATGAGCACACAACGAACAGACACAGAGAACAGAGAGGGAGTGCAAAACAATGGGGGGGGTGGGGGAAGAAATAAATAAATCAATAAAATAAATCTTAAAAAAATAAAAAAGAGCAAGGAAGCAATATTGCATCCTTTGGCAAAAGACTGAGTAGAATCTGATAAGAAGTGGTCTTTTCTTGATGTGTCTTTCATATGCTGTAGGCACACAAATAGCAAACTTTAGCTTTCTGTAGTTTGTATACATATGCAACAGCTCTGAAATTCTTCCTTCAAAATATCCAAATATTGTTTCCAAATATCCTTATGGAGGAGCAAATAGGCATAAGAATAGAGATGTTAAAAGTTTAACATAGTAATTGGTGTTAAAATAATTACATGCATTTGGAGAAAAGTTTGAATAGCAGTGAAACAATGTAGAATGATTATTCAATTCAGTATAATTGAATACTTCAAAAATTGCTTTAAACTATCATGCAGAACATATTTGGCCTACTACCCATTTTATTATTCCACAAATAATAATTGAATACTTACTAAATGCCAATCATCAGCTAATCATCCTGGCAAGATCAATTAAAACAGCATTTAAGCAGGCTATAAATGTGTTTTTTCACCTTTTAAAAAAACTTTATATTTAGAGAAGATTTAGATTTACATTTACAGAAAAATTAGACTGAAAGTATAGGGAATGTTTTTTCACCTTTAAAGTGATATATTTTCCACTGCTATTTATGTAGGACTAAGGTGTAATATTGATTGGCACCCGTGGGCTTTTTATTAATACTTCTTATGTAACAATAATAAAAATTGTTAAACCAAAATTTTCAAGTTCTGTGAAGAATATCATCTCAATATTATTAATGAATAATCCACTTTTCCCACTGACTTAAAATATTACCTTTATTACATACTAAATATCCATGTATACATTGATCTTTCTTTTTATTGACATGTATTCTTATCCAAGCCTCATATTTTTAATTAATACAGATTTATAATATGACTTAACATTTGGAAAGGTGCACCCTCTTTCATAACTCATACAAAGATTTTTTAAAAGTTATTTCCCCCTACATATTCGAATGATTAAAATAAGGGACTATTTAATATATTTCTTTGTTCAATTAAATCCAATTTACAATATGCAACATACTGTCCTGAAACTGTGGAAGATATAGAGAAAAATTATAGAATTCCTGCTCTTAAGGAGATAACTGAACACAGAATAGTTATGATCTGCATCTAGGAATGTGAAAAAGAGGCAATACAGAGCAAGCACCAAAAAGCATGTTTAATAGAATTACATATTTATTAGCTTTTATAATTGAGCACACACATAATGAGCACAACCTTTCTTAGATGTTTAATGTGGTCACTGCAATAGTTTATTATTATTTTGGTTCTCAGAGGTTTTTTTCAATTTTATTTTTTGTACAATGTTACTCCATTAACATGATAACTACAATAATCCGCTTCGGTCATTGGTTACACTCCTTCCCCCCCCCGCCTTATTTTTGTTCATTCCTCAATCTTGAGGGATTTGGGATGATGTCTACTCTGATTGCTTCAAGCTGAGAGGTGACATATATATATATTATGGGGAGAGGAAAGGAATAACTTTGCTTGCAGTTGAAGATACTCCTTCCTTGTTTTGGGGATTGGATTTATCCATCCTCATCATTTTGTTGGCTGTCCATGGCAGGCCCAAAGACCTGGAGAGTAGGAGTTGGTTCCAACTCTGCTGGGTTTCAAGCCTCAACTGGCATATGAACAATCCAAAGATTTAAGTCTCCAAGAAAGATACTTAACAGGTACATTGAAAATTATAGGTTCAGATAAAAAGGAGAAGACTCATGATAAGGGGAATTATAAATGAGTATAGCAGTGTTATATTGGGGAAATACATTTTCATATATTCCCAGATAGGGCCCATCGAGGGAGCGTTGATTTCACTAGGCCGTGTGGCTTGCCTATGGGGTCTGGACTTCCCTAGGGCCCTCAGGAGCACCTTTGTTTGCTGCTTTGTTTACTGTGGCAGGTTGTGAAATCCACTGCAGTAGTGTTTTTTTTGTTTGTTCGTTTTTTTTTCCTGGTGAGGTACGGGGAATGGGGATTGAACCCTGGGCCTCGTATGTGGAAAGCCGGTGCTCAACCACTGAGCGATATCAGCTCCTCAACTGCAGTAGTTTTATACTGAAGTTTGGCCAGGTCCCTTAGTCTATTTTATTTATTTTTTTATTTTTATTATTTTTTTAAATTTTTATTTTTTTTACCGGGAGGTCCCGGGGATCGAACCCGGGTCCCTCTATATGGGAGACGGACGCCCAACCAGTTGAGCCACATCCGACCCCCTCTTAGTCTATTTTAAAGCTGTGAAGTGCAGCCTCATTTTGATGTATTATCTCTGGAAATCTAACCACTTAGAGCCGCTTCTTTTGCCTAGTTTTTGGAAGGGGGGCAGTGAGTGCATGTCATTAAACATCAGTATCAGAGATCTTTTGGATTCCTGACTTTTCAGTTCACTCTGTGATGATATGAATTGTGATTCTGTTGGGTGTGCAAAAGTGATTTTACTTTAAACATGTTTTCAAGGTGGTGGATCATCTAGCTCATGCTCATGTAATCAGAATATTTCTTTGGCAAATTCTTTATGTTGCTCCTCAGGTAATTAAAGCTAACTCTATTATAATCAAAACATTTATGACCAGAGTCTTTGTATTTATATTCAGTGATCTTTTCATATCCTCATACAAAAATGCTCATTATGCAACACTATAAACGGTTCTACTAGTCTTTTGTATGTGACATATAATAGGTACATTCTGAAATCAATTTTAGCTTAAATACAATTTTACAGCACAATCATTATGACTTAAACCCACAATGTGGATGTCTTGAGGCAGAACTTGTTAAGTGTTCTAACAGATGTATGAAAGGGAGAAATAAATTTGGACAAAAAAAATCCAGATAGGCTCTACAAAGGAGATTACCAGAGAATTAAGCTTTGTAGAAGAAGTGGGATTTCAAGAAGCCCAGATTTGGAAGCAGGTCATTCCAGGTGGTGGAGGGCCCCAATCTCATCCTAAGTACAGGAGGGAGACTAAAATGCATTGAACTTTCCACAATGCTGTTACGTCTTCCAATATCTGATATCCTCTAGACACAAGGTGCTGGGCAGTTTTACTGATCCCACTGTGGTTAAGGTTATTCCAAATCCAAAGATAACTAATGGGTGAGGAATTGGCCAGGCAGGAGAGTTCAGCTCTACAGAGTACTCAACGGTGGTGAGCTAATCTAACAACCCATGCCTGAGGCTATTCTTCTTGAGACTGGTACTTTTAGGATAACTGGGTGGATGTACACACTGATTTACTGAGTTCTTGGCACTATTCTAGGCATTTTTATATTCTAGGCAATATTCTAGCCAGCGAAAATATGGCAATAGATGAGACAGATTGTGCCCCTGCTTTCCTGGGGCGAGCATTCTTGTACAAAAGGTGTGCTCTAAAAAAGTAAATACACTGATTTCAAAATAACTTGTATAGTGATGAGTGATATAAAAAAAATAAAATAGGTTGTTGTGATAAGGAATGGGAACATCTTCCTAGGGAGAACTTCTGCTTAAGATCTGAATGACAGAGACACATAACTGAGAAAAACCAGTAGGTAGAAATCATGAAGAAAAAGAATTTGAAGCAGAATAGAGATAAAAACCGATGGAGAGAAAAGAGACAGAGTTGATGGTTTGCAAACTAACCAGAAGTGCTATCTGTTCCCCAGAGCTACTACTGCTTCATTTCTGACTTCTAGGGCCACTGTTGTCTCCTGAATATGTGCATAAAAAGATGCATACTTATACTACTTATGCACCTGCCATCTTAATTCTGTTGTATGAGATTCCAGTTTAGCTCTCTGTTGGTCTTTATCTATCTATAAAATCGTTACTGAAGGACAGTTAGGGGTTGTCAGGTTTTTTAAGATATTATGAACAATGCTGCTATGAACAGTTTTACATGGCAGGTGTACAAGTGTGGGAACTTTTGTATACCTGGATTTGAAACTGCTGAAATGTAGAGGTTGCCTATCTTTGACTTTATTAAATATTGCAAAATCGTTCTCCAAAGTTTTTTTAAAGAATAAATTTACTTTACCACTTGGCATTATCAGACTTCAAAATTTTTGTCAGTCTAATCATGGCATCTCATTTTAAAATGCATTGTCTTGAATTATTAGTTTAGGCTGCTATGTTTCCATAAGCTTATTAGTTATTTAGAGTTCCTATTTTGAGAATTTATATTCTTTCCCCGCTTTTCTATTGGCGGTGTATTAGTCAGCCAAAGGGGTGCTAATGTGAAATACCAAAAATGGGTTGGTCTATATAAAGGGTATTTATTCGGGGTAGAAGTCCACAGATACCAGGCCATAAAGCGTTGTTTCTTCTCTCACCACAGTCCATTGCCACGTGTTAGAGCAAGACAGCTGCCGGCGTTTGCCAGGATTCAGGCTTCTGGGGTTCCTCTCTTCCAGGGGTTGCGTTTCTCTCCGGGCTTAGCTCCTGTTTCCTCCACAAGGTCAGCTGTAGACGATCAGGTGAACGGCTTGCTTCTCTTCTCCTGGCGCCTTCTTTCCAACATCAAAACTGCTTCTCAAAATACTGCTTCAACTGTATTCTTTGCCTTGCCTTTTATATTAGATTCCCCACCCACTAAGGGGTGGGGCTCAATGCCCTAATCCTAACCTAATCATGCCCAGATTAACAGATCAGTTTACAAGCATGATCCAATTATATTTTTGGAATTCATAATTATATCAAACTGCCACAGGCGGCTTGACTTTTTTTTATTAGTGTGTTGTGAATTCTAGTCCTTTTTGATCATATACATTGCATATATCTTCTCTCTTTTCCTGGCTTGTCATTTAACTTCATGGTGTCTTGGCCAATGAAGTGTTCAATTTTAATGTTTTCAGATTTATTAATCTATTCCTTTATGGCATATGCATTTTGAGCCTTATTAAGGAAATTTTCCCTTACCTTGAGATCATAGAGGTCTATATTTTCCTATACATTTTAAAAGTTTTGCCTTTGACATTTAAGTTTTTAGTGTTCTTGGACTTAATTTTTATGTAGAAGGAGAAGTAGAGATAAAAAATTTTCCCATAGGGATAACATTTATTCCAATATCATTTATTGACTAGCCCATCTTTCCTCACTATTTTTTAATGCCACCTTTGTCATATACAAAGTTTTCATATGTGTGGATCTTTTTTCTGGGCTCTTTATTTTGTTTTGCTAGTCTATTTACCCATTCCTAAATCCCGGTAGAATGAGTCCTCCCAACTTATTCTCCTCCTCTAAAAAAATTACAGCAGCTTTTCTTGGACTTTTCTGTATGAATTTTAGTGTCATCTTGAGAAGTTTTGCACAAAACCCTGTTAAATTTTAATTGGAATTACATTGTCCTTATTGAGAACTGAGATCTTTATAATATTTTCTTATTTATAAATATGGTTCATTTCTTCATTAATTTGTATCCTCTTCTCATTGTTAATGGATTCTTTTGAAATTACAAACTTGTGCAGTTTTCAAAGTAATTTTTCAAAATCTGCTATTTAACTATTTTACTATTATAAAATACAGTTCAAAGATTCTTAAAATGTCAATTGTTTAATAAAATGCATACAATTTACACAAAAATTCAAGAGCTGAAATGTGAAAATATTAGTATATTTATTTCTCCCCACATTGAAAGGAATGCATAACCTAATGATTCTTGTAGTACATGATTTTTTAAAAAAATATTCATAAGTCTGAAAGATGCTGAATCACTTTCCTTGCTGTACTGTAAAGCTGTATTTTTCCCCCCTCTTTTTAGTTTAGGAAGTTTACGGTTCCAATGGTTAGCTATTTATTTTATGATTTATAAAGGTAATTAGGCTCTTTATTAATAATCAGAATGTAAATTTATACTAATGACGCAATTTAAAAATCTGAGTGTTAATTAAGCTGAGTCCAGTTAGTGCTTCATTTACCACTGAAAATTTACCATGCACCAAGAGCTCCAGGGAAGTCTCAGATTGAGATCAAGTTCCAGGCCATTTTCTTCTTATCATAAAGAAAATTAGGAGTTCTCAATAAAATTACCTGTGGATTATCCTGTTGCTACTATTCCAGGGGAAATAGCTCTTATGAGACAATGAGACTAAAGGTTTTTAAGGTAGCAGCGGTGAGTCATCAATCAGCTCAGGGGCGGAACCTAGAAACCATATTCCCTTTCTTCCCTTTCATCTTCATCCCAGCCTCTAACCTGTTCTATCCGACTCTGAATAATTCTCAGGATGGTCAAAGATAACTCTAGAAGTGCTGCCGTTGTTGTTGACTTACCCGACAACGGAACCAAGTTTGTCCCAAACACCAATATCTAGGTATACTATTAATGGGAATTTAGTTGCTAACCGAACTACGTGTTCCCCAGTACACAACAGTTCTGGGAACAGGTGACCGAGTTAATCCGGTTTGTCAGACTCAGGCCCAGATCAGAGGCTGATCCCAGGGTTATTTCAGGGCATGTCCCTTGCCTCCCAGGGAAACGCAGCCCTAATTCAAGGCCAGAGCCCCACGACCCACCTGATCAGGTGGGCTAAGGCGTCAGTGCCCTGCGGGTCTTGGTGTGGCTCCGACCCCCTCTGGAGCAGGGCCGGGCGCTCTCCAGACCCGCGCCCGCCAGGGCCGAGCGCCTGGTAACGGGAGAGCTGTCGGGCGCCACACGGCACGCCCCATTGTGCCGCGGGCCAGAGCGCGGCGGGCTCGGACGCAGCGAGGCCCCGCCCCGCGCGTGACGCCAGCGTCAGGCCAGTCCCGGCATTCTCCGCGGCCGCCGCGGACGAGCGCAGGCGAGAGGCATTTTCCCTGTGGGCACGTCCGACTCGGCTCGGCTCTGGTTCAGACGCGGGTCGGCGACGGCTGTCTGCTCCCGCGGCTCTCTTTCCGCTCGCCCGCCAGTCTAAGCGCCCCCAGCCCTCCCGCGAGGGCGCCCCGGGACGGAAGGATCCACCAGCCTGTCGGCGCCCGCCGTTCTCGTGGTCGCCGTCGCCGTCGTCGTCGTGGTAGTCTCCGCCGTCGCCTGGGCCATGGCCAATTACATCCACGTCCCGCCCGGCTCCCCGGTGGTGCCCAAGCTGAACGTCACTGTTCAGGATCAGGAGGAGAAGCGCTGCCGGGAGGGGGCCCTGAGCCTCCTGCAACACCTGCGGCCCCACTGGGACCCCCAGGAGGTGACCCTGCAGGTAACGCCCACTCCCCTCACAACCCTGAGCGGCCCTGGGGTTTCTGCCCGCGACCCCCGCTATCCCGCGATGACCAGGAGGGCCACCAGGAACGTCTCGCCCCGCGGTCTTTTGGGGAGTGACCCTGCCTTTGTATTTCCTCCGTCCCACCTGGGAAGGTCATTCCTCCTTCCTTCACTGTTGCCTGTTGAGGCTGCCCTGAGGGCACGCTCTCCGCTTCTGGAAGCGGCTACGTAAGTGACGCACCCATCTCCACACCGGGAAGGTGGCTGTTGACAGTTGCCCTTCCTCCCGCTTCCCTGCCCAGCCTGAATGCAAAATGCACCTTTTCCACTACCGTTGCATGGGATCCTCGCCAGCCGGCCCGAGCACCCTCCTCTCCGTCCACAAATAATGCAGTAATTAATTCTTTCTGGTCTTTTCCTTCCCTTCCCCCGTCGGTTTGTTCCCCATTGATGCCTCATCCTTGGTTTAATTTTCTCCCATCTTCAGATTTGGCGAGTGTACTCGATTCCAAAGTAATGGCCATGGTAGTGCATTGCTAGATTAGACAGCATTGCACGCATTTTATTTGAATCGACATTTCAGAACTTTTTTTAGTTGTATTAGTAAAATTAACAATATCTTATGTTGTATTGAGCAGTGACTTGTGAATATTTTTATTTTCTTGAGCCACTGTATTCATAGACCAAAAAGTTGGTTGAAAAATCCTTAAGAATTTAGGAGTTTTCCAGTAAATTTGAAAGTTATGATTTACTATACATAAATTTATTTTAATACTTTTTTTTTTTTTAACATTGGAGTTTTAAGAACAATATATGCAAATGAACCTCCTTTTCCCTTGCAAACGAAGACCAGGGTTAGTAATTTTAAGGCTCCGAGAATTGGGGTTTATTTTAAATCTGAGGAATAATGTAAGAGTGTTTACTTGAAGTAGCAAAACATCGGGCTTGTTTTTTGTTGACTAATTTATTCAGGAATATTTATTGATTTAACAGTATCTCAGAGTCTTTGGTAAACTAGCCATCTGTACAAAGATGAGTAAAACATTAATAATGCCCTAGGGCCCAGAACAGTTCCTGACATTTGGGTTTTCATGAGTGTTAGTTTCAGTTCTTATTGCCTAGAGGAGTTTTCACCAGATTAAAAGGACTCATGTTTTTGGGAAAAAAAAATAGGCAAAAATTTTGAAAGTTTAAGGGAGTGTCAGCCAAGTATGTAGGGAATAGTGAATCCAAAATGATTTACATATGTAATTTAAAAACTTTATTATGGTATATTTCCTTTAATTAAGGAAATGTGCCTTCGAAATTGAAACTCACTATTTTAGTTCATTATTTATTGATTTATTTGTAGTTTATCTTAGAAGGTTTTAAAATTTATTAAAATCATTTATTTTTCTGGCAGTCAAATATAAATTAAGTAAATCCTATTAATTATAGGTGGTGCTACTTCCTGGTAAATTTTGTTGCTGGCAAAGCATGCTATTTTTTAAGAAGTGACTTTCAAGTTTGAAAACTTTGAAGACTGCAGTTTCCTTTCATGTATTCTATTCCTCTGCAGAAGAGTAACTAATAATAGTAGCAACTCTGGGGTACTATGTGCAATGCCAGGCTGTGGGTTGGATGCTCTATATGTTTTATCATATCGTTTTTCCCAAACAACCATGTTAGGTAGGTATCCCTTTTGTAGGTGGAACTTTATGAATTAAAGCCAAGGTATAAGTAAAAAAGGACAAAATGTACTAACATCAAAACTTTTTGATTGTTGAGAAGGAACTATTTGGGATTAAATCTTGGCTTCCATCCTGTGTAGAACTTTTGACTTTATGACTTTTGAACTCCTAATCCAAATTTCTGATATACTTATTTGTAAGTAAGGTAAATATTACCACCCATCTTGCTCTAAGGAGGATTATTATTTAGAAATACATTTCCTCTATGTACAAATGAAGCTTTTGATCCAGAAGCTGGGACTTCTACTAAGCTTAATTGATGGTTATTCTCCATACTCAGTAGATCTGACACCTCATGTTCTGGGTCATTATGAATCCTACTTTTATAATGCTTCAGGATTTTGCTGGTAAATCTCTCAATAAGAATTTTAAAGATTTTCTTTTATTTCCATTGAAGTATAAAAATAAAAATCATACCTTGCATTTTAGAAGGGTAAATATGTATCATATATTCAGCAGATTATATTGTAGTTTTAAAAGAGTCGGGTATCAGTAACACAGCCCATTTTTCCTCAGTTTCCTTTTGAAAATTTCTATGTGATATTTTAAAATATACTTTAAACATGCCATACAAGCTTGCTATAATAATACTTAATTTACTTGTAGATTACTCTAGATTACTTCTGCGAGCTGAACCATCCAGAACATACTAGAGATGCAGAAGCAAATAAAATCAAACTTTTGTGCGGTCAAAATGATAGAGGGCCCAGTCTTTTCTTAAAACTTATGGACATTTCGAAGAATACATCTCATTTTAGATAGGGTTCTAACAGTTTTAATTATTTGGCTTTCCTGTCCTTAAAAGATTAGAAGACAAAAGTATAAAGAGGATAATGAGCTCTGTGAAGTGTAGTACCTTAGAAAGGTAGAGTGGATCTAAACAACAATGTCAGTCAGTATGCTTTTTATATAATAAGACTACAGTTTATAAAACACTTTCATATACATTCTTCCAACAACAATCCTGTAAGGTAGATGTAGACAAGTCCTGTTATACCTGTTTTATAGTTAAACTGAATTTGTGGTTAGAAATTGGTTGATCTGGGATCAGAACACATTTTACAAGTTATTGCTCTTTGATCAAGAAGTTTATGTTTGCATATTTTAATTAAGGCAGGGAAGTCATAAGATTTTGCTCTAAGTTCTCTTGACTATAAATTTGCATTATTCTTTCCACATGAGATATTATTTTAGAAAAGGGATTTACTTGTGCTTTCCTTTAAGATAGTGACTCCTTTCGTTGTGCAACGACTCTTTGTAACTTATTTGAAGGTTTTTTATTTACCTACTTTTCTTTGATAGTCATTGCATAAAGGAATCAAGAAATCAGATCTCATAGGCACAGCAGAGTAATTCTCAGGAGACTCTTAAACTTGGTTTTCATTCCTAAGATATTAAAGAAATAGTGTTTGGAATCTTCCAGTATGCTGCCTCAGGGTCTTTCTGCAATATTCGGCAATGTTGTATTTCTCATTAACTTGTCATTATGTGAATTATTCCATAACTTGAGACCTGTATTAGATAATGGCAAAGGACTGATAGGTAGGATAGTAAGGCATAATTATTATGTGACACAATAGAACCAACTTATCTACTCTTGTAATAGACCCTCGTTGAAATCGTCGTAAGATACCAAGAAATGCCTTTTTAACTTTGTTCTTCAATAAACATTACATTATGGTGGTCAGTACCATGGGGTTTTGAACATAGTGCTGGTTCCAGGCTCCGTACTTTACTATTTTTGTTACCTTGGTCAAGTTACTTAACCTTTCTAAGCCTCATCTGTTTAGCTATGAAATGGATCCAGTAATGGTTCCTACCACCAAGAGTTGTTTGTGAGTATGAAATAAATTCTATCTCTGTAACTATTGTTGTTGCGTTCCCACTATATATTGGATGCCTGAATCAAAAAACAAATGGTACCTCAGCTCTTTTTAAATTCCCAGTCTGATGGGTAAGACCAAAAAGAAGTAATTACAGTATAGTGTTTTTGGATTGAACATTCAAATTTTGTTCCCTTACAAAGATTACACAAGAACACTGTTCTTTCTGCTGTACTACAAGTTTTTGCATATTTTTGAATGCATGTTTTTGAAATCTCTTTCTCTCTTTCTTTTTCTTTAGCACACATACACTGTTATCTTGGAAACTAATCTTTGTGTCAGGTTCTATAGCAGGGGCTCTTAACCTTTTTTGTTCCATGGACCCCTTTGCCAGTCAGGTGAAAACCATGGACCCCTTTTCAGAACGTAGCGGCAGATAGTTTTATGACACTCAATATCAGCCTGTCTTTAAATTAAATTTTAGGATTATTCAAATTACGTTTTACAATTTTCCCATAATTTCAATAACCTGATAACCTAACACTGTTTAATATCTGTTCAAATGGTCATTTTTGGCAAACATTTAGAAATTTGAGTTTTCCCACAGCGTCATAAAACCATCTCTGCCATCCTTACCAACCTTTTTGCAGGCAGTTATACACTGCACTCAGAACACACTACATCAAAATAAAAATCATACTAAGTCTACACTATACTGTATTAATAAATATATCACACCTGCACCAATACATCCCCATAAGAATAATGTTTTTTGAATTTTCAATTCAAGCTCATGGACCCCTGAAATCTTTCCATGGACCTGGACCCTTGGTTAAGAACCCCTGTTCTATAGCCACATAGTTTTCATATCGCCCCCCTCTAACCATGGGAGAGATAGTTACCGAAATAAATTTCATTAAAAATTTTTAACTCCTTTCTCATTTTTTAAAAATTTTAAATGAAGAATCAAAAAACTAAATCTGTACAGTTGCTTTATTAAATTTTGTGTCTCCTTTAGTGTTCTCATTAAATCACTGATTTTCTTTGTCATTTTCAAAAAGATGAATTTGTTCCTTACTTTAAATATTAGAAATTCCTGTAAAGTCTTAGGTAAATTTAAGTAATATATTAAGTGTACCAGAAGTATATGATATTTATAGAAATCTTGCATCCTGTAGTTACATATGAGGAGTTATAATTTATATTCAATTTAACTTTTTTACTTTATTTTGTATATTTAATTATTGGAAATATAAAAAAATTAAAAACTAAAAAGTAAACACAGATGAATAAATATATACATTTCTCAATTAAATGTACTGGATATATATAAAATTTTTTTTCACTCAATATGTTATACAATATATTTGGTTGATAGTAACGAGCGAAGCAAGCCAGACACAAAAGGACAAATACTGTATGAATGTGTTACAATTTAACTTTTAATATCAGTGGTTAGGTCCAGTTTTCTCTTCCCTCTCTGTATTCACTGTCTTAGAATAATAAAGAATTAGGGTGATGGTAGGACCTACGACTGTATTGACTATGGCAAGAAAGTTGTATGTTTGATAGGCTCCCATGTATTTTCATAGAAATGTGATTATAAAGTCAGAAGCCTAAGATGCTAGTTCATTTTCAGGTATTAACAAGATGTGTGACTTTGGACAAAGCAAATTACTTCACTTCTTTTTGGGTCCTCAGCATAATAAGGTAGAAGGAAGATGGTTCTTGAATTCTGTTTCCAGCCTTTTGTAACCTTGGGCAAGTTTTTTAATCTCTCTGTGAAATAGGATTAATATCTACCTTGGAAAGTAGTTGTGAGAATTAAACGAAATATCTGAAAGTGCCTAGCATGTTTTGGTAACACATGCTTCTGTCTCTCATCTTCAACCCTCTTCCCCCTCTTCCCCCTCTCCCCATTTGTAAGTGGAGGAGTTGAACCAAAAAAGATTTGTAAACTCCTAAGATCCAGTAATTCTGACATGTATTTCTTTGTGGTAGGCATAATGCTAATTTTCAGTAGGATTCCTTTGTACAACTGACTGTAGCACACTTAAGCATGAGGGATTGTAGGTGACACTCTCCCTGAAGATGGCTGTGGGCAATCCTGGACTACTTTGCACATGGCAGTGTCTGCCAGTCTCTGCCCTCTCCCTTGGGCTCAGTTGCTTTTAGCTTCTGGCTTCTCTGTCTGTGACTTTCTATCTCAACTTCTAGGGGTTCTCTTCTGTTCCATGGGTTCTTCTCTGTTCTTGTGTCTTTCTGTTTCTGTGGCTGTAGGTAATGGATATTTTCCCCCTTTTGAAGTTTCAATATTGTGATATATCTTTTAGGATACATCTACACAGGATGCTTCTGTGAACATTCTTGTATATATCTTTTGTTGAACATATGTATTCATTTTTTGTTAGTGTATCTAGAGGTAATCTAAACTAGGTCATGTGGTATATGTGTTTTCAGCTTTAGCAGAAACTTTAAGTTTTTCAAAAATCCCCAACTAATAGTATATTGTTGTAGTTGTGCTAAATCCTCACCAAAATTTGATATTGTCTGACTTGGTTTTTTTATTCTGACGGTAGTAGGGATATCTTACTGAGGGTTTAATTTGCATTTCTCTGATAACTGATCAAGTCATACATCTTTATTTGTATGTGTGTTAGTTATTTGGATGTCTTCTATTTTGAGGTGGTTATTCAAGTCTTTGGATTGTCTAGTTTTTGTCTTATTGATTTGTAGATATTCTTTATATTCAAGAGTTAAGTTCTGTCTTAGAATTATGTACTTGGGGAAGCGGCTGTGGCTCGATCAGTGGGGCTCCCGTTTACCATATGGGAGGCCCCGGGTTCGGTTCCCGGGGCCTCCTGGTGAAGGCAAGCCCGCCCGCACGGCGTGGTTAGCTGACCCAGCGAGCACAGGCAGCAAGGGGGGAATAAATGAATAAATAAATAAAATCTTTAAAAAAAAAAAAAAAAGAAAAAAAAAAGAATTATGTACTGCAAATATTTTCTCCTACTTTTTGTCTTGCATTTTCATTCTTGCCGGTATCTTTTGGTAGTCTTAAGACCAGCTTATCGCTTTTTTCTTTATGGATACAGGTTTTGTGTCTTGTTTGAGATGTCTTCCTATCCCAGTGTCATGAAGATGTTCTCCTGTGTTTTCTTATAGAAACTTTATAGTTTTTTTTTTAAAGATTTATTTATTTATTTATTTTCTCCCCTCCCCCCTCATTGTTTTGAGTTCACTGTCTGCTCTCTGTGTGTTCTTCTATGTCTACCTGTCGCCCCTTCAGGCGGCACTGGGAACCCATCCTGGGACCTTCCAGAGTGGAGAGAGGCGCTGAATCTCTTGCGCCACCTCAGCTCCCCGGTCTGCCATGTCTCCCATTGTCTCTCCTCTGTGTCTCCTTCTGTTGCTCCATGCTGCTGTGCCAGCACTCTGCCCTGGCCAGCTTGCCACATGGGCCAACACACTCTTCACCAGGAGGCCCCGGGAATTGAACCCTGTCCCTCCCACATGGTAGATGGGAGCCCAGTCGCTTGAGCCACATCTACTTCCCTATAGTTTTTATCTTTCACATTTAGATATACAAACCATCTGGAATTGATTGTTGTATATGATGTGAGGTAGAGGGGTTCATGATTTTTTTTTTCCATGTGACTATCTGTTGATCCAAATATCATTTATTGAAAAGACCTTCTTTTCTCCATTGTAATATCACCTTTGTCATAAATTGTGTGGTGCTGTGTATTAGTCAGCCAAAGGGGTGCTGATGCAAAATACCAGAAATCTGTTGGCTTTTATGAAGGGTATTTGGGGTAGAGACTTACAGTTACCAGGCCATAAAGCGTACGTTACTTCCCTCACCAAACTCTGTTGCCACGTGTTGGAGCAAGAGGACATCTACAAGGGTTCAGCCTCCCTCTTCCTCTTAAGGCTCAGTGGTCCCAGCTTCTTCCAGTATCAGCTGTTGGCTGGGATAAGTCTCGTCTCTCTCCCGGGGCTCATTTCTATCCGTGCTCAGCTGCTCTACTGAGCGCTCCACAAGGCCAGCTATAGACTATCAGGCTAACGGCTCGTCTCTCTTCCCGGGACCTCTACCGTGTCTAATGGAGCCTTTTCTCCTTACTCACATATCTGCTTCTCTGTGTGTTTACTTCCCGGGGCTCCAATATCGAAACCTTCAGCTTTCTCCTCTGCCATGTCATTTTCTCTGAGAGTTCCTGCCTACCAAGGGGACGGAGACTCACAGTCCTACTGATGTGGTCCAGTCAAAGCCTTAATCATAATCTAACCAAGTAAGAGTGAAACCTCTGAATCCAATACAATCTAATTTACCCAGAGGAACAGACCAGTTTACAAACACAGTCCAATATCTATTTTTGGAACTCATAAATAATACCAAACTGCTACATGCTGTATGTGGGTCTGTTTATGAACCCTGTTCTGTTCCATTGATCTCTCTTGTCTATTATTGTACCAATACCATATTGTCTTGATTACTCTTGAGCTTTGCTATAGGTTTTGGTATTTGGTATATTAAGTGCTAAAGATGGACTGTTCTTAACTTTTTAAATTGCTATATAAAGAAAAGAAGAAAAAAAAATAAAAAGAAAAAAATTGCTTTAATAATTGTAGATTCTATTTTGATAGGTATTTTGTGGACTCTAAACATAAGTTTGGGGAAGCGGATGTGGCTCAAGTGATTAGGCTCCCGTCTACCATATAGGAGGTCCAGGGTTCGATTTCCTGGGCCTTCTGGTGAAAAGCAAGCTTGACTGCATGGCGAGCTGGCCAGAGTGAAGTGCTGGCTTGTGCAGTAGTGCTGGCCCATGCGGAGAGCTCGCCCAGGTGGAGAGTTAGTGCAGCAAGATGACGTAACAAAAAGAGACACAGAAGAGAGACAACGAAGAGATGCAGCAGATCAGGGAGCTGAGGTGGCACAAGAGATTGAGCAGCCTCTCTCTACTCCAGAAGGTCCCAGGATCAGTTCCTAGTGCCGCCTAAAGAGAAGACAAGCAGACACAGAAGAACGCCCAGAGAGCAGACAACGAGCACAAAACAATGGGGGAGGGGGTGTAAATAAATCTTTAAAAAAAAAAAAAAAAGATAAGTTTGGGTAGAAATGAATTCTTTAACAATATTGAAATGTGCAATACCTGATCATGGTATATGCCATTTAAGTTTTCTTTAAATTCTTCCAAATTTTTAAGTTTTTATGTAGAGCTCTTATGTGTCATTTGATTTATCCCTAGGTATTTGAAGCATTTTGATATTATTTTAAAATGTGTCATTTAAAAATCTATTTCTTTGTTGCCATTGTACGGAAATACAGTTGATTTTTGTATAATGAATTTGTTTCACTCACAGTGACAATAATACTAATTTTTCACAAATTCTAATTTTGTTTCTTCTTTTCCTATTCCTATTCTCTCTCTCTTTCTCTTTTTCTTAATGCAGTGGTTAGAACCTCCAGCACAAAATAGAAATAGAAATGATAATAGTGGATATCTTTGTCTTGTTCCCAATCTCAGAGAGAACATTTTTGGTAATCTATTATTGGATGTGATATCTGCTGTAGGCCCTTGTTTTGTTTGTTTTCTTTTTAGTAGTTTGCTAAGTATTGTCATAAATGGGCATTATGTTTTATCATATGCTTTTTCTATGTCTGTCATGAAGATTACATGGTGATTTTTCTTTATTTTTCTGTTATTGAGGTGAATTACAGTGCCTTTTTTTTTTTTTTTTTCTTGAATGTTTAATCACCTTTGCATTACTGAAGTAGACCCCATTTGGTTGTGATATATTCTCCTTTTCATATATTGTATCAAATGCTAATATTTTGATTAGGACTTTTGCAGCTATGTACATGAGAGGGATTGGTCTGTAATTTTCCTTTCTTGTAATATCCTCGACAAATTTTGGTATCATGGTTATACTAGACTCATGAAATAAGCCAGGGCATGTTTCTTCTTTTTCTATATTTTGGAATAGTTGTTTGAGTAGTTTTTGTGCCTTACCTGAGTTTAGAGACAGCCTCCTAGAAGAGGTAACTCTTTTATTAGAATTTTAGAGGAAGTTAAAAGTTAATGAGGTGAAGAAAGGATGGAAGAGTTTGTCAGGCAGAGTGAATAGTACTAGATAGTACTAGAGAGGTGTCAAGGAACTTGTATGCCCTAAGGAGCTTGAACTTTATTCCCTAAGCAGTGTGGAGCCATTTGAAGATTGTCAGGTATCATGGTCATATTCGTATTTTAGATCACACCAGTGACAGTGTGGAGAGTTACCTTTTGGGTGACGGCAGGGAAGGTGGTGGTGAGACTGGTGAGGGAGACCAGTGAGGCTATTAAAATACTGCAAATAGGGGATTGACTAAGGTCCTGACTGGGGTGGAAGTGGTGGAGATGGAGAAAGGGGATCAGATTTAAGAATTATTTAAAAAGTGAAATTTTCAAGTGTGGGGATAAAGAGGGAGGAGTCGAAGGATAACTCTCTGATATCTGACTGAGTAGGTATGAGATAGAATAAATTGGTGCCATTGGTTGATTTACCTCTGGTTTTGAGTAATTTGATTATGATGTGCCTTCGGTGCAGCTTTCCTTGTTTCTTGTGCTTAGAACTTGTTGGGACTTTTGGATTTATGGGTTTATAGTTTTTCTAAATTTGGAAAAATCTTGACCATTTCTTTAAAAAATTTTCCTGTTTTTTCCTCTTTCTCTTCTCTTTCAGGGACTCCAATTACATGTATTTTAGACCTCTTGCAGTTATCCCTCAGCTCATTCATGCACTCTGCCCCCAATCTTTTGTAATTCTTTTTTCTTTGGTAATACCTAATCTACTATTAATCCCATCTAGTGTATTTTTCATCTCGGACACTTAGAAAGTTTGATTTGGTCTTTTTTTATATCTTCTATGTCTCTTCTTAACTTTTTTTTTTTTTTCTGGATATAGGCTTTTTTTTTTTTTTTTTTTCATTTTACTGGGAGGTCTCGGGGATCGAACCCAGGTCCCTCCATATGGCAGACGGACACCCAACCATTTGAGCCACATCCGCCCCCCTCTTCTTAACTTTTTAAACACATGAAACACGGTTTTAAAGTCCTTGTCTGCTACTTACGATATCTGTGTCAGTTCTGAGATGGTTTCATTTAATTGATTTTTTACCTCTATATGGGTTGTACTTTCTTGCTTTTTTTTGCATGCCTGTACTCTTTAATTGGATGCCAGACCTTGTACATTTTACCTTGTTGAGCATTGAATATATTTTTATTCCTATAAATATTCTTGAGCATTGTGCCAGACTGTAGTAGGTTACTTGGAAGTAGTTTGAATCTTTTGAGTCTTGCTTTTAAGATTTGTTAGGCAGGACCAGCCCAGCATTTAGTCTAAAACTAATTATTTATCGTTACTGACACAAGACATTTCTGAGTATTTTACCCATGAATCATGAAGTTTTCTGGCTTAAAGGAACAGGTACCATTAATTTCCTGCTCTATGTGAGTGTTGGGCACTGTTTCCTCCAGTATTTTTGGATGATTCTTTCTTCAGTTTTAGCTAGTTTCCTCACATGCATGCACTGATCAGTACTCTGCTAAATACTCAGTGGGGACCATTTGCAAATGTCAAGATTTCTTGCTCTCTCTGCCTCTCTCTACTTTTTTTTTTTTTTAAAGATTTGTTTATTTACTTTATCCATTTTAACCCCCCCCCTTTCCCATTTTGCTGTTTTTTTGTGTCCATTTGCTGGGCAATTCTCTGTGTCTGTTTCCTGCCATCTCTTCTCATCCTCCTCCTCCAGTCTTCACCAGGATTTGATCCTGAAGACCTCTGATGTAGGAGAGAGGTGTTCTGCCACCTGAGCCACCTTGGTTCCTGGTTTTCAGAGCTTTCGGAGCATCTCGTCTTGTCTCTCCCCTGCGTCTCTCTCCTGTTAAGTCATCATCTTGCTGCATGGCTCCCGGCTCCCGGGGAGCCTGGTGGCTCACCTGCACACAGAGCCTGGCAGCCCATGCGCCTTTATATATGTATATTTTTTTATTTTACTGGGAGGTCCCGGGGATCGAACCCAGGTCCCTCCATATGGCAGACGGATGCCCAACCATTTGAGCCACATCCGCCCCCTCTCTCTATTTTTGAACTCTGTCGTGTAGACTCTAGCTGTCTTGGTCTCCTTAGTCTCTTAATTTCATCTCCTCAATTTAAGGAGTATATCATCTTGCTCCACCTGATTATCTCCTAAGTCATTAAGATTTATGATTGGAAAGTAGAGCTCAACTTGTTTTCTCATTTCTTGGGGATCAGGTTTTTGTTGTGTGATGTCCAGTGTCTTAAAACTATTGTTTTATATTTGTTGTTTTTGCTTTTGTTTTTTGGTTGCTTCAGGTAGGAAGGAGGATAAATCCTGCCCCTGTTACTCCTTAGCTGGAAGTGAAAGTGGCCCATCTGATGATTTAGAGCAGTGATTTTTCAGTCTTTGGAGTTGAAATCCTCTGTTCAACTACTGGAGTCTGGTGTGTGAAATAGATAAGGGCAAGATGGTGGTAATTTGGTGTGTGCATACCTGCCTTTAAGCAGGGATTCTTAACAAGGAGTCCTGAGCTTGAATTGAAATAAAAAAAAAATTATTCTTGTGGGGACGTGTTGGTGCAGATGTGATATAGTTATTAAATACTACACGGTGTAGTGTAACCTTGGTAAGGGGTCTGGTTTACACCTGACTGGCAGAGGGGTCTCAGGAACAAAAAAGGCTAAGAACCTTTACCTTGAAGTGGGTGAGGGAGATAGCATTGCCTTACCCACTTGGCTTCCTATTTCTAATCATTCAGGGCTTCACAGAGCCCAGTTTGAAAATAATTGATATAGGGATTATAAATAGGTATATAAAAAAGTAAGCAAATGAGAAAAGGACAGTTTTTTTTAAGATTTTATTTTTATTTATTTATTTATTCCCCCCTTGCTGCTTGTGCTTGCTGTGTCCATTTGCTTTTGGCATTTTTCTGGGTCTGCTTGTCTCCTTTTGTTGAGACATCTTGCTGTGTCGGCTCACCGCGCGGTGCAGGCCAGCTTGCCTTCACCAGGAGGCCCCGGGAATCGAACCCGGGACCTCCCATATGGTAAACGGGAGCCCAACCAATTGAGCCACAGCTGCTTCCCAGGGCAGTTCTTAATAAGAGAAGAAACAAACTATCCAAGAAAGTTTTTACAACACACCTCATGGTGGAGTTATGAAGGATATTTACATCATAATGTAATCAAAGACTGATAAAACAAAAATTTAATATATTGGGCAAATAAGGATAGGAGTAGTGTGTGTGTGTTTCTGTGTGTGGTGTATAGAGGGAGATGATATAAGACATCTCAGTCTTCATTTTCTATAAGAAGTCTATACATAAAGTATAAATTGTTTTTAAAAACCAGTTTAAGAAAGATATTATAAAGAAAGAATTAAATAGCATGAGACTTGAAATGCAGTTAAGGGCATCTACTGTTGTGTGTTATCAGACTTTTTTTTAGTACTGTTTGACTTTTTAAACCAGGTACCACATATATTACTTGACAAAGATGATAATTACCAAAAAAAAATTTTTTTAAACCATGTGATATGAGATAAACCAGAGGAAAATGTAGATTCCATTATTATTTATCTAGTATTTACAAGCTGTTAATATTTAAACTAAAGATTAGAAGTAATTAGGAGCTAAATTCATGAACTTAGTTTTACATATTTTGGGGATTAAAGTTTAACAGAATATTAAAACTAAAACTAAATATATGGTTGTGCTAACTTGAGAGAGTAGTTTAAATGACATTTCTGACTAAATTGAAGACTTTTTATTTTTTAAGGTGTGAAAAGAGAATTCATCTAGAAAGGATGTATGTATGACATTTAACTATCTGGATTTAAGCTACTTTTAGCGAATTTTATTGTAAATATTATATTTCCCATAGATTTTATCGTAATTATTCACAATGTTTTATCTTATGATTTCATCTTGAATTATTTTGCCATCTTGTGTTAACATTTAAATACATATTTAGTTACATTTACTAAGAGTTTACAATGTACAAGGCACTGTTCTAAGTGCTTTTGTTAAATTAACTTGTTAATCTTGACAATAGCGCTAAAGTATATTTTATACTTGAGACTGAAGCACATAGAAGTGACTTGCCTAAGGTTACTTAGTTTGTAGGTTAGCAGAGCTGGGATTCAAACCAAGCAGTCTGGCTCTGTAACTTGTCCTCTGAACTACCCTAAATAGTTGACAAACTGTTAAGGGTAAACCCTGTTAAAAGGAACTCCCTGAGGTATGTATTAGTTTTGTCCCCACTCTATTGATGTGGAATTTTATATTTCTAGTATATTTCAAGTATAGTATCCACATACTACATTTCTGAAAATTCAGTGCCTTGAATTGCTTGTGATTTATATATGAGGTGAAACCATGCAAGGAGAAGAAACATTATCCATATATCTTTAAACTAAAGTCATTTTTCTTCAGCCAGAGACCATCAGGAACAAATCTGTAGCTGAACAACTGGGTTTAATACTCACTGCAATAAGGGAGAATTCACACCCTGGGGAATGATGGGAGGGTCATAGTAAGTGGATGGTAGGATTTAATAAAGGATTTGTTTGTTATTGGTGCCTTGGGGGAGGAGTCAAAGATATAGAGCTTTCCTCTGGATTGGTGCAGTCAGGAAGGATGTAGGGCAAGCCTATAATTGGTGGGCATCTTAATCTCTTGCAGAAGTCTGGAGAAATGAAGCAAGGCCAAAGCTGTGACTGGAAAATAAGCAGCACTCCCACATTAGCCAGGATAAGGGGATGTTTGGACATTATTTTAGTTTGCACAATGTTCATATTTTTGTCTATGTTCAGACATGATTTCAGAGTAGTTTGTTTTTGCCTTGAACCATTATGGTCATCTAGTGGACTTGTCTGATGTTGTTGTTTCATTAAATTGTTTGTTGACTGAGCCTCAAGGCCTAGCTGTGAATGTCAGGCCAGTTCCTTGCCGTCACGCTGCTTTTCTCTTTCTCACTCATTTAATTTTTTCAGATGTAAACCAGATTTATTGCTGAAAAAAAAAATGAGAACAGTAGTTAAATGTGTATACGTACTTTTAAAAATTTTTCCTCTCCTTTTGTTTAAAAAGAAAAGTCCTTAACTCTTGCTTTCACTTTTATCTCATCCCCCTTTATTCCACTTAAGAGCCCTAAAAAGCTCCTAATTATAATTGGGTAAATAGAAGTGTTAGTTCTATTTAAGTTATTATAAAAGAAAATGAAAGTTATATTTTTTGAATAGATTTAGAGAACTAGTCTTGTTAATTACCTGTTTGCTTTTTAAAATATACCTTCTATGCTCAGATACAGAAAAAGGATTTGAAGTATTTGACTTAAAGCTCATGAAAATTTCCAAAAGTCCCATTTAGAAATCATGCTAGAAGCCTCTGCTTACCTCTTTTCTTCCTCTAATTAAGATGGTGCTTCCTTTTTTAGCAATAACATTCAAACTTAAACTATTCCTAACTATGACTAACACATGTTCTATTAAATCTTTAAAGTTAACATTTAAAACTTTTTTGTAAGTTGGAGATTGATAATGTAAAGTACTGTAAGTTATATTTGCGTATTTAACCTCTTGAACATTATTAAAGACTTTCTATGAAATATACCATACTAGTAAGAGAATAGTGTTCCTGTCCTAGGAGACTTCCCAATATTTTGGACGTAGGAAAGTGTGTGTGTGTGTATTGCGACGATCACAATGCAAGGTAAACTGTTAGATGCAGTAGGTATCAAAAACTTGTGTAGAAATATTGGAGACAGAATAAGTAACACTTGGATCAGGAAGACATAGTGTTATAGGAATTAAGGGCAACATGTTACACTTTAGTATTCCTTTTTGTTTAAATCTATAATTAAATGAAGGACATTGCAGGCAAAATTGTACCTATAAGTTCTTTTATAATAAAAAGTAGGCATCTTCTTTTAATTAGTATTTAGTTCATTTTGAAGTTATTGCTGATTCGTTAAAAATCAATTGCTTTTTTTTCCCCCCCTCTGGCAGCTCTTCACAGATGGAATCACAAATAAACTTATTGGCTGTTATGTGGGTAATACAATGGAGGATGTAGTCCTCGTCAGAATTTATGGCAATAAGACTGAGTTGTTAGTCGATCGAGATGAGGAAGTCAAGAGTTTTCGCGTGTTGCAGGCTCATGGATGTGCACCACAGCTCTACTGTACCTTCAATAATGGACTATGCTATGAATTTATACAGGGAGAAGCATTGGATCCAAAGCATGTCTGCAACCCAGCCATTTTCAGGTACATTTCTTTTCCTAAGTAATCTTTTCTTTTGAAATATATGTTAAGTGCACTGGAGAAATATTTTAATATACTATTAGTGCTATTAGTTGCATATTTTTATGCTTTTGCTTATGTAATATTGTCTTGAGACAATATGTAATTTGAAACAGCATAATGGTTGTTGTTAAAAGTGCCTTTTTATGTGAGGGACTATTTGGTTAGCTTGAAAGTTACTTTAGAGTTTTTGTTTGTTTTTTTGCTAAAGAAAACAAATAAAAAAGTCACTTTGTATCCAAAATTCTCATTGTTGATTCATTGCATAAGAAAGAATGTAAAGTGGTGTTTAGATTAGCCTTCTGGGAAGGGTAGGGGCTTCCCTTAATCCTTCTTAAGTAGAGTTTGAATTGAAGTGTTGTACATTTCTTATTACCAAGTTTTGTTACTTAATTGGTCATATTTTCAGGGTTCTTGCTGTGTTAACAAGATTCTGTTAATTCTGTTAACACTTCTTTGTAATTCTTTTAAATTTTCATTATTAAATTTAGCATATTATGCTTTATAGAAGAATGATGTCTTGAATATTGTTGAACACTTTTTTATAATGCTATTTTTAAAAATTCTCTTTCTGTTCTTAAACTCTCACAGCTGGGCTTGATTTGAAAACAACAAGTTTATAAGTTAAACCAGTAGTTCTCAAAACTTTTTGGTCTCAAAACCTTTTTAAAAGTTAGTAAGTACTCCAAAGACATTTGTTTATGTGGGTTTCATTTTTTTCAGTATTTGCCATATTAGGAATTAATCCAAAATTTTAGAACACATGAATATCAAGCACACATTCCATTACTGTCAGAGCGATGACATCAAGGGCTATGTATCATCTGGAAAACTACATTGTACATTTGTGAGTGAATGAGAATGAAGAAAGGAAAATAGTGGCCTATGAAAAATTTTTAACCCACAAATCTCCTGAAAGGTTCTTGGGTCTCCAGGGCTTCCTGTATCATACTTTAAGAATTGCTAAATTACGACACTGATAAAAATAGAATGGACCAGTGTCAATCTACCTTTAGTAAACCTGTCTTAAATAATATTTAAATATATTTTGGCATAGAAATCTAATTCAAACCCTTGTTTTAGCTGCCATATATATGCTTTTCTTTTACAGTCTCTTTAAATGTGTTGAAGGATCCTGATTAATAGATTTATAAGTTTGCTCTTTGTGTCAGATTTTTTGTGGTCTTTAGGCTTGCATATATATTTATTTATATATTCTTAATCTTGTTCAGAAAGGTTGGGAAACACTTATATAACAGGATTAAAAATGAACAGATGCATAAGTTAGGTCAAAGGAAAAGCTGGGGTAAGATTCAGATACAAAAATATATTCCATAAGATTACTAAAGAAGGATCACATGAGTTTCCTAGTAAGTAACTAAAGCAGAAAATGGATATGATATGTTAGTTTTAACAGTCAGTGCCAAAAGATTTGAGAAAGTTTATTTAAGGCAAATACCATTTTTACTGGTCTAGTGGTTTTAACTGCTCATACTTTCATGCATTATATATTGATACCAATAAACTGCCTTTAAAGCACCAAATTAAACTTTTATATATCAGTTAAACTACTGGCAGTTGATTCTACCTGTCAGAAGTTCAGATTCTTTTGTTCTATATCACATGATGGAAACTGGGTGCTGGAGCAGTTTTTTCTTTCAGTGATGATAGTGGAAAGTTATGGAATCAGAAACCAGGATGAAATTCTGTATTAGTCAGTATAATTCTGTCTTTAAGAGTATACTATGTAGCCAGACTGCCTCAGCTTCCTGAGCTGTGTGAGTTTGTGCCTATCACTTAAATGTTCTGTGCCGAAATTTTTTAATGTATGCAAAAAATTTAGAATAGTGCCTGGCATATGTTAAGCACTATGTAAGTGTTAGCTTTTATAATTAATATATATTTTTAAGACTTGTCATGCTTTTAATTTTAAAATCCAGACATAGACTTTTCTGATTTTAGGAACTGTTTACTGTAGCATATTATAGTGGTTCTTGAGGTTTATAAAAGTAGCATATGGATGTGTCATAGCAAATACTTATTGCCAACACCCTCCTCTCACCCCCTCCCTGTTTCCCCTTATGATAGAAACTTCCTTCTGAACCTGGATGAGACCTCAGAAATCTCCCTAACTAAACAATTTTGGATAATTACTAACCAGTTCTCCTTGGTCCAGATATATTTTTACTACTTTTTGTTTTGACTTCCTTGACGAAACTGTTTTACATTAAAAATTGAAGTATTTTTTAAACTAATACTAAAAACAATTAGTAAAGAGTATGTTAAAATTCTATTAATAAGAATAGAATTATGTGATAAGAAAATTGGGGAAATAACATATTAAAGTGATGATGGTGGCTGATAGTGATATTGCACTTAATATGAACCAGGTTCTATTCTAAACACCTTACATGTATTAATAAATTCAGCCCATAACTATCCTCAGGCAGGTAATATTATTATCCCATTTCATAGATGATAAAATTAAGGTGCAAAGATGTTAAGTAATTTTCCCAAGATTACATGGTTTATAAAAGTACATGCCAAAAGAATACTAATAATAAGTAAGTGAAACTTTCTATTCACTAGGAAAGAAAATAAACTGTAAAGGAAAGTAGTAGTCACTTTGTTAGACCAATTATGAAAATATAGCCTATTATGAAAATATATGGATTTGAAGTGACAAGACTCAAAAAGAAAATGAAGATTTTCCTATTGATTTCTAACTTATGTAATACGCATTAGTCCTATTATAGAGTTTCTTTTTTTTTTTTAACAAGAAAGCATTCATAATTAATTTTTTTAAGTAATTTCAAGTAGAATGAATAGAATGATTATGGTTTTTGATCATGAACACTGAGGTTTAGTCAAAGCTCACATTGGTATTTGAAACAGGTTACATTAAATGCCTTTTTCTTTATTTTAGTTAGATCTACTCATTTACAATATGAGTGATGCTAATGCAAGCATATACATACTTCATAAGAAGAAAATGTACTGCTAGAAACCAAACATCAATACTTTCAATTAAATTCTAATACAATTGGCTTGCAATAAATGATATATTGAATTGGCCCACAGTTTTGAAGAAGGGAAGCAGAGTAGAGGTTAAGAAAGGAGGTGTAAAGTAAGGAGATAACAGTAAGGAACTCTGATAGGATATGGTTAGTTGACATTATAAGTAGTGATATTTGCTATTTCATTGTTTTCCAGATTGTGTCTTAATTCTCTTATGGCATATTTAAGTGTTTAGCCGGTTTTTAAAATCACTACAAATCAAAATATCAAAAGAAAAGCTGATCGAGGGGAAGGCACATTTGAATTGATAAAATGTCTGAATTATAAATGTCTTTTTAAAAGGAATATTTTTTTCCCAAGTATGTGCAGTGGAATACTTTTTAAGTATTGAGTGGTCAATTGAATTTAATGGTTTTGGAGCTCCAAGGAAGAGGTCTGGGCTATGGATGTAAATTTGGTACGATATGCATATTTAGCTTTATTCCTTAAAAAGTGAGTCTTGTATCTCTATGATAAAAAAATAATCTAGGTTTATTATTTAATAGGGACTTATTATCAGTTAGTTTAGATGTCACATTTTGGGCCATTATTATGAGCTTTAATGTTTGAATATAGTCTTGAACTTTCAGAAAACTTTTGATTGTTAGGTCATCCCTAATATGCAACCAACAAGCTGGACTGATTGAACACAGCTTCAGTAAATATTGATTGAGCCTTAGATCAAAGTCCACAGTACTCTTTTGTTTGGCTTATCAAACCATTGGTTCATGCCTATATTATGATTATGATCAAAAGTATCTGCTTTGAATATAATAGGCATTAGAATATGCTTATGTTTGATCTAGTCTGGAGGTAGAAAAAGAAGTCAAACAGTCCCTGCTGTCCTAGTAGTTTATTGTCCGGAACAGACAATAACCTTTTAAAAAATAAACTAAGTATTTTACAGAGATGGGCAGAAAAGGTTTTCCAAAAAGGTACAGGTAGTTTTCTGTGGGAACACTTGGGAAATTACGCAGCGCTTCACTGAGATGGCATTTGAATAGGTCTTTAAAGGATGAGGCATACTTACCTGGCAGGGGAGATACCATGATCACGAAGGTGGTTTTCCCAGGGCGAGGCTTATCCATTGTACTCCGGATGTGCTGACCCCTGCGATTTCCCCAAATGTGGGAAACTCGACTGCATAATTTGTGGTAGTAGCGGACTGCGTTCGTGCTCTCCCCTGATTTAAAAAAAAAAAAAAAAAAAAAAAAAAGATGAGGCATAGCACCAAGGCTGAGAGAATGAGATAAATAAAAGCACTGAGTTCAGTTGCACTAAGTTAATGCTTAACTAGTAATTCCACTTATGGAAAATCATCATGATCTATTTTATTTGAAATTTTCTGTAGCAATCAAATATTGCAGAGACCTTTAGAATTTTTAAATTCAAAGGTGTTCAGGAATTATTTTCTCAGTATTCTTATTGAGGATTTCTCAAAAACCTGGGAATCCCTCCTGAGGTTTAATTAAAAATCACCTAGCAGCAGACTTAATGGAAGATGTGCAATTTAAAATGATTAATTAAACATTTATCAAAGAGCATGACTTAAAAACACTGACTTCCAGGGCTGAGGGTACTGTAGTGGAACTGGTACATCATGGGTACATGTAAAATTGTTAATATTCCCTTTTCAAAATTAAGACAATATATAGTCACTCAGAGAGGAAAGTTATGTGCTATATGATATTTCTGGCAGTGACCATTAGAAATCTCTTCATGTTCATAGCTAAAGTATATCAGCACAAAGGAGTAATATGCTACTATTGACATGATAGTTTTGAATATTGTCTAAAAACATACAAAATGGCTTATGTGGGGTTAATAGGAAAAAAATCAGAACATAAAGCTTCACTGTGGCTACCAGGTAATGATTTGCTTATGTAAAAACTGAAAGGGAATATGTAAAAATGAAATAAAGTGTTGGGGTGGTAGGATTAGGGATTATTTTCCAATTTCAAAAAGTTTCCATTATTATTATAATACTCTTTATTTTTTAAAGCTTCCACAAGGGGGAGCAATTAGTATTAGCAGATATTTGAGTAAATCTCAGAAGACTTGAGATTTTTGTGCATTTGGCTTTATTAAGTATAAAATTTTAACAGTAATATTTTATCTTAGTGCAGTAAAACATCACTTATTGAGACTAATTAGAAGAAGGAGCAATCTATGATAGTGAAAATGAGCATCTTTATTTTAAGGAAATTTTTTTTTTTTACCTTCTTGTACTTACAGAAAACATGAATCTTATTAAATAATGCTAGGGAAGCAGATGTGGCGCAAGTGATTGGGCTCCCATCTACCACATAGGAGGTCCAGGGTTCGATTCCTGGGGTCTCATGGTGAAAAGTGAGCTGGCCCATGCAATGAGCTGGTCCATGCAGGAGTTCTGGCCCGCGCAGAGAGCTGGCACAGTAAGATGATGCAACAAAAGGAGACACAGAAGAGAGACAATGAGAGACACAGCAAATCAGGGAGCTGAGGTGGTGCTAGAGATTGACCAGCCTCTCTTCACTCTGGAAGGCCCCTGGATCGGTTTCTGGTGCCGCCTAAAGAGAAGACAAGCAGACACAGAAGAACACAGAGAGCAGACAGCGAGCACAAAACAACATTGGGGTGGGAGGGGGGAGAAATAAATAAATCTTTAAAAAATGCTAAATTACCTTAAAGAGATGTTTAAATGTTTTTTCCCTATTGTATACAGAATTTACAAATAGAAAGCAATTAAAATACTCTTATCAAGTCGTCGTAAAAACTTATTTTTCTTAACAGAGCCTTTTTTTATAAATCAGGTTTTGTCCAAACCAAATAAGTGCTGTACCTGCAATTAAACTATACTTGTTGGGAAGTGGCTGTGGCTCAATGGATAGGGCTCCCGTTTACCATATGGGAGGCCCTGGGTTCTATTCCCAGGGCCTCCTGGTGAAGGCAAGCCAGCCCGCGTGGTGCAGCCTGGTGAGCTGATGCAGCAGGACAACCCGGCAGAGGGAGACAAGCAGACACAGAAAAATGCACAGCAGATGGACACAGTGAGCACAAGCAGCAAGGGGGGCGATAAATAAAATCTTTAAAAAAGAAAAAAAAAGAAAAAAAACTATACTTGTTAGTCCCATGAGGAGATTTGTATTATTAAATAGTTTTCCTTTCCTTGTAAATTTTGCTATATTAAAGATAAAAAAAAAACACAAGTAGTTTTTGAGAGCTGTAGAAATTGACTTGAATTCTAGACTTTGAGAAAAGACTTAGATAAGATTTGGCTTTCTTATCAAAGAACAGGTGGTATTTCATGGATGGTCACTTTGTTTTTGTATAGTAAGGCATTTTTTTTTTAGTTTTTATTATATGAGACTGAAAAAATCCAAGATAGACTTTAATCTATCTTAAAATAACCTAATAGTGGAAAATCCTTCCTTTTTGGTAAACTTCTAAGTGTACCCTGAGTCTGTTGCCAGGATGACTCTTAATTAATCACATATCTGTTAAGTGCTTATTGCCCTTTGAAGAATAATTTAGTGGTATTATTTATCAATAATATTGATAAAGCATTCTCAACTACTGCTATTATTTTTACTGCTATTCTAATTTTGAATTATAAAGAAAAATACTACATAGCATTAAAATAACACCCTGAATATATTTTTACCTATTATACAAAGATGGTAATATTATTTAGTATTAATTTCTTCCCTATAGATTATCTAATTTCATTTTAAAATGCACCTATACATAAGGCAAATATCTCTATATAATTTACTTATAGAAGATATTGAACATTAGCTCAGTTTTAAAATAGATTTTTTTGCAATTATTAAGATAGAGCATGATCATCATTAATAGATATTTTATTTTGCAGTTGAGTAGGTATATATCATCTGATACAGAAAATATTTTAAACATTTTATATAAAAGTAATTTGCATATAAAAGATCATTTTTTTTTCCTGATAGAGACTTAGGATATTAGATCTGAAGGAGAAGTTAAAGATTGTATAACAGGCCAATTATTTTGTTTTCCTAGTAAGAAACCTGAGACCCAGAGAAATTAAACAGTGTGCTTAAGTTCAGTTTGCAAATAAAATGGCAAAGTCAGAATGAAAATCCAACTAATTCTTTGCAGTGTTGTTAACGGTGGTATTCTATAGTGGAAGTAGCTTGACTTTCAGATCAGATAATCAGTTTAAATCGTGGCTGAGCCACTTATTAGCCACCTTTCTGCCAGAAAAGGCAAGGCAGTCAAAGTTGTAGATGCTTTCTTTTCTAGCAGCGATTCATGTTAAATAGATTCCATTAACCTGTAAGAGTACCTTGGATTTGCAGCCACACTATTTTAATTTCTGAAGTATTTACCATAGAATTGTCATTTCATTCACTCCCAGCTATTTTTTTTTTTCCCAGCTATTTTATATATTAATTAGTTAGCATCTAGGACTAGATTTCATATTTTGCAAATCAGTGTCTCATAGAAACCCTGGGGCAAAAACTATAAAACATGACATTATTCATTTAATTTTAACAATTACAGCAAATATATATTCTGATATGCATTCCTTTTCCTGAATCACCTTATTTCATTTGTTCAATTGGGGACATAAATGTTCTATTGACATATTCCTCCTTGAGTTTTATGTAACACTTATTGAACCTTTCTTCAAGCTTCCTCTGTCACTCCCATACCCCTTTTAAAACCGTTTAATGGCTTAAAATAAATATATATGTACTTTTTTTCACCCTCTTTATTTCAATTTTGTTGTCACTTGCATTTTTCATGAAGTTACTTGATGCTTAAAGTACCATATATTCATTTGGGTTTAGCTTTCTATGCATGAATGAGAGACTAGCATAGAAATAGATTTCCTTTTTCTGTATTACTTTTTTTTTTCCTATCTGGTTGTGTCATCATCTTTTTTGTGCATCACTGTGCTGCTGCCTCTTCACGCTGGTCTGGGACGCCATTTTTTTCTAATCAGGAGGTCCCGGGGATTGAACCTGGGACCTCCATATGGTAAACGGAAGCTCGATTGCTTGAGCCACAGCCCCTTCCCTGTATTACTTTTTATTTATTTATTTATTTTTTTATTGTGGGTAAAAATCAAAATTTTCACAATACACACCAACACCTGCAAAATAATATATAAATGTATATGCACACATGTGCATTTGCTTACAAAAATGTTATTTATGTATATATATATAAATATATTTTAAGAGGTGCTTAGGTACCCAAAATATTACACGGAACCCACTGGGATTCCCATGTTGCCCACTTCCCACACCTCCCAATAGTACGCACTCAGTACTCAGCACAGTGGTTTTTTTTTTTTTTTTTTTTTTAGGTACTGGGACCAGGGATTGAACCCGGGACCTTTTATGTGGGAAGCCAGTGCTCAACCACTGAGCCACATCGGCTCCACCCTGTATTACTTCTTTTTTTTTTTTTTTACCGGGAGGTACTGGGGATCGAACCCCGGTCTCTCCATATGGTAGACGGACGCCGAACCTTTTGAGCCACATCCGTTTCCCAGCTGTATTACTTCTTGTAGACATGTGCATTTGGTCTTGGGGAGGGAAAGTAGAGCGATAGTTATTTAATTTGTATAAATAAATGCTTGCTCGTTAGTTTGAGATATGAACCAAACCTCACATAAGTAAAAAGATTACAGATTTTCAGAACTCTTGGCTGAGGGTGATAATTTGAAAATTCAACTGACTTAAGGGAGAAAGAAATTATTGGTACATATAACCGAGAATTCTGAGTTGAGCATGGATGAATCCAGTGACTCTAACAGTAGCATTAGGAATATCATTCTCTCTTTTGTTTTCTTTGTGTTAGATTTATTTTCAGACAGACTTTCCTTGAAAGTGGTAATAATAATGATCAGCAATTAGTTGCAGGCTTACCTAACTAGGTTAACTATGTCAGGGGTAAAAAAAAAAAAAAAAAAAAAAAAAAAAGAAAAGAATTCCACTTTTTCTAGTAGCGTAATCCAAAATCCTGGGATTAAGTTCCACTGGCCTACTTTGGGTAATATGCCACCAGACACTGTGGCCTGAACGATGGAATGCTCCAGGCAAGTCTGGGTCATAGGTCTATTCCTAAATTTAGTGGTGCAGATTGAATAGATAAGGATTTTAAGACCAACTCTGCATGAACCACATGAATTAAGAGTGAGGAGGGGGGAAGCGGCTGTGGCTCAATCAGTGGGGCTCCCGTTTACCATATGGGAGGCCCCGGGTTCGGTTCCCGGGGCCTCCTGGTGAAGGCAGGCCCGCCCGCACGGCGTGGTTAGCTGACCCGGCGAGCACAAGCAGCAAGGGGGGGGATAAATGAATAAATAAATAAAATCTTTAAAAAAAAAGAGTGAGGAGGGATGGAAGTTTCTCCAAAGGAAAACCACGACTTTTTTTTGTTGCTACAGACTGGGTTGGTAAAAACAAGAATATTCACTATTGTGTAAAAATATAATAAAACTGTTATTCACAGGTTGGCAAAGGATTATTGCAATGCTAGACTCTATGCCTTAGTTGAGTCCTTCCAAAAGGTGTTTGCATTTTAAAATCACCTGGAAAGCTTTCAGTAGCTCCATGTCCTACCTGTATTCCAAAGCAATTAAATTATAATTTCTGGAGGTAGTATCCAGGCTTCTGTGTTTTTTTGAAGCTTCCAAAGTTTGATTTCAGTACAATGGCAAGCTTCAAAACCCCAGAGCATTATTTCAGTACTTCTCAAACTTTCAGATATGTAAGAATCACCTGGAGAGTTTCTTAAAATGCAGAGTGCTGGGATCCACCCCCAGAGATTCCCATTCAGTAGTTCTGAGGAGGGGCCTGAGGATTTGTGTTTCTGAGACATTCTTAGGTAATGCTGATATTGCTGGTCCTAGGCCTTGACTTTAGATAGCATTACATTAGATTGTTTGCATCTAGGAAATTTGCCAGTATTGAGCTCTTCAATTTGAGGATTACTGTTTTCATTTTTCTACCTACTAGACTATAGGTTGTTTTGTAACTTTTATTTAATTCTGAACAGTTCCTTCAATAGCATTTGCTGCACTGGGTTTTACAGATAGAAAGATGGCAAGGACACAAGTACACATAATTTCAAATTATTATTTTTTGTTGTTGCATTAAGAAGATTGTGATTATGACATTATAAAATCCTAAAATTAATTAATTAATTTTTATTTTTAGGAGGTACTGGGGAAGCAGGCGCTCAACCACTGAGTTATACCCACTCCCTCAAATCCTAAAATTTGTTCAGAGAATTTGTCTTTAACGTAGACATGGAAAGTAACAGAGCCCATTTATCTGCCTACCCAGTTAACTTTTCACTTTAGTTCCCCTTTGTCCTTTTACCTCAGTGATTCAAAGGCTGCACATAATTGGGCTGAGTCATTTCAATTTTAAATGCATTTCTGATTAATATCTAATATGTGCCTTGAAGTTATTTAGAATTGTGTATTGTGTTGCTGTTCCCTAATATTGTTTTTGTAATCAAAAAGGATACCTACTTCCAGGCAGTCAACCCTTTTAGACACAATATTTACGTCACCATATGAATTGTAGGTGTTTCCTTACACAAATGCTTTAGCATTTTTTCCTCTCCTTGCAAATGAGACTTGACTTGCCAGTTTATTTTGAATATTGAGTATGGTAAAAATTAAAAGCATGCTATAGAAAAAATATGCACTAACTTTTTCTTTTTTTATACTGTTTTGTTTTTAAATAGGCTAATAGCTCGTCAGCTTGCTAAAATCCATGCTATTCATGCACACAATGGTTGGATTCCCAAATCTAATTTATGGCTAAAGATGGGAAGATATTTCTCTCTCATTCCCACAGGATTTGCAGATGAAGACATTAATAAAAGGTAAAATTACTTAGACATGTGAAATTTTTTACATTGCTTTGTGCTGTAATAGAGGTTTCAAAGATAACTACAAGGTTTCTCCATATGAAATCTGATTTGGCTTGTCTTGTTGCAGTCAAGTAAAATAAGCATCAATTCTTCTGATCTCAGATGGCAATACAGAAATAACTGCCTCTCTATCGCTACAGCCCCCTCCAAAAAAAAAAAAAAAAAAAAAGAGAAAAGCCTACAAAGCAGGAGTGGAGAGTGGAGGCCAAAAAGTTTAGAACATTTATTTGGAAAGAAATGAAGTATAGCAATTGCTGAGTGGGTACATTTTAGAATATACATTTTTTTTTCCCCCACCCAAATCTGTTTTGAGTAGACCTAAAGATCAACATTGGGACAGCTTAATAAAGTTGGAGTGTGAAAAACTTTGGCTTGTCTCAGTTTACTGTGACTGTTTAAATCTCAGATAATGAGGTTGAAAATTCAATTACTGAAGTCTTACCCAGCTTTTGTAAGACTTATTCTCTGGATTCAACATAACTTAGGTATTTCATTATTTTCTGCATTAAAAAATATGTAGAGCAATGCTTAGAATCTAACTTATATGAACATATTTTCAAATAGTGTGATTGGAAAAAAAATTAGAAATCGTATTTTTCCTTTATAGCTAAAACATACTTGATGGCTATATTTTTTAATTCAGGAAGTCTTTTCAGGTACAGCAAAGAAAAGCAGAACTTACAGATTCTTATCTTGTTCCTTTTTATTATAATTCATTGGAAAGAAATGGCTGTATTCTGTTTGGATTATTTCGGAGATTAGTTTGTTTCACTCTGTAAGCATTTGTAATTGATGGCTTACTTCTGCAAGTGTGGATATTCAGTTTAGAAGCTACAGCATAAAAATAGAGAATTCCCTTTTGAAATAGCTATTTTAATTAAAGATTTTGGGGAAAATCGCTTAAGAAAGTGAGTCTATCTATAAAATGGAGATGATAATACTATACCTACTATTGTTGTGAGGACTAAATGTAAAACATTTAGAATAGTGTCTAGTAAATGTTAGCTATTAGCTATATACATTACTTTTTTCTTCAGTTTTGTAATGATTTTATACTTTTCTACCAGATTTTTTAACTGTTTATTTTCTTTTCATTAGTGTTTAAGTTCATTATAAATAGTTTTCTTTGTTCCAACTTTTGGAGTAATTCACCTAATGTTTGAATTCACAAGTATGTGCAATCAGATGGAAAGGGCTTGTTCAAAATAAATTTTAATCCTTATTCAGACTTGAAAAACACCAAGATAAACAGGATATAACTCTTCTTTTAAAACTAAAAGGTTCCTAAGTGATATCCCAAGCCCTCAGATTCTTCAGGAAGAGATGACTTGGATGAAGGAGATTCTTTCTAATCTGGGCTCACCTGTTGTACTTTGCCATAATGACCTATTGTGTAAGAATATAATCTACAATGAGAAACAAGGTAGGTATTTGACCTTAGCAGTAAGTAAAGTTGATTTCTTTTGTGTTCTTAATGGTCCTTTGATCTTTACATAAGTAAAAATAAATTTAATTCAAATGCAAGGATTAAAAAATATGCAAGGATAAAAATCTTTAAAGAATTTCTTGTAGGTTATAAAGTCATGATAACTGTGATAAATTAGGAATATTATATTATCTATAAATTCATTTAAGATGTGTTTATTAGAATTACGTTGTTAGAATCAGTTTGTTGTACCTGTTAGATTTTTAAATGTAAAATGATAAAATTGACTGTTTATAAATTTAACTGTAAAACCTATTTGATTATTCATGGTTTGAAAATGCATCTGCTTGTAATGTGCGTTGCTAAAAAAACATATTGACACTGCACTGCTTTGTAAACAGGAATTTTCTTACAGTGTTGGGAAGGACAGCAGTATAAGGAACAAGTGTGTCTCCAGGTTTCCCATTATCTGTTTATTCTGCTGATTTGTTAGATATTTTGATGCTAAGGAGAAAGCCACAAATGGAGGAAATATAGTTGTTCAAATTCATGTCTACCAAAATAATAATCAAGAAGCTTTGGTAAACAGTTTTAACGTTTCTTTGAGGTAGATGGTGATACTTTTTGGTAGAATGTTAATGTGATCATGTCTTGCTGTATTCAAATTCTCTGTTTGCATATTTAAGAAACACTTTGTTGTATTATATCATTGGATAAAGTGGTTTGAGGTTTGGTTGCTAAATGACAGATGCTCTTCAATACTAACTTTAAATTTAAAGATAGAAGTTTGGTTGATGGATTATTACTCAAAAAGTATGTTTGAAACTATGAAGGTATTACATTTTATAGGATACATGTTTTTGAAGATAATCATTATAAGTTGGAAGATCATAGTTTGAATTAAAGATACGCTGTTGTAAAGATACTAACTAAAGCCAAGGAATTCTGATTAACATGGTCATAATTAAATTAATTTACTTTTTATGACCTTTCTAATCAGATTATAAATCGGGACTATTCTAATACAAATATCCAGCTGTCTTTAACTTGAAGAAAACTAACCGAAGGAGCACTGTCAAGGGTGGTAGACTTAAATACTTATTTTCAAAATGAGTATCCTTTATATTTGATAATTAATGTGGCTTAGACATTCTATTTTTCAAAAATATACTGAGTTAACTTTATTTTGAATGGTCTTGAAGTCTTTGTGGGGAATTTTTTTTTTTTTTCCCTAAACTTCATGTATACCCGAAAACATTAAGTACTTGACAGTGTCCTTAAATGTATTATTGTCCGTTTATTAAATATAATTATCATACTATATCTGCACTACACCATATGATAGTAACCAAATCTCAATGCCATTTGTGAGATGAGAGCATTAGTTATGTGTTAAGACAATGTATTAACTTTTAAGTTCAGTGCAAGACCTAATAACACATTTTATATAATGCAATTTCAAATGAGGGACTTCATCTTACATTTGAAGTGGACACTCAGCTTTATTTTTAACTGCAAGTTAATCAAAGAGAATTTGTTATTTCTTTTAGAATATGATTTTAATCTTTCATATTTTTATTTTATAAGTTTCTTTTGCATTTTCATTTCACAGAACAAACTTGTTTTATAAAACCGAAAAATAAGGGACCAAAAAAATCAGATTACTTTGTGCTAGGTATTAAAAAATACATTTTTTACTTTTTAAATTTTAAATAGTTGTCTATCTTTAAACTCTTGGTCAGTGACATAAAAAGTTCCCATTTTAAAAATAAAGTCTTTATGCTTCCCTTCAACTTTAGGAGTTCAAGGTTGTCTTTTGTTTTAACAAGAGTTACCTGAATCATACTTGTATGTCTGATTTTTTTCCCCCCTTACGTAGAAGAGTAATTTTGGCAACCCAACAAAACCATGTAACTATGTTGACATATTTTTTAGAGTCTGCACTTTTTTATTGAAGACTATTTGTACCATTTATTTCTTCTTGTCCTTGTGTTTGTTTGTGTGTGTTATGTTTTTTTCCCCCAGTAGTTTTATGCCTGTTAAGAAGGGCAAATGTGGACCCTGTAGCATCCTTTTTTTTTAAAACTCATCAATTCCTATGTGATTAGTAGATATATAAGCATTAAGAAAATATTGTTGGAATGTTGTTCAGGTAAAATCTAAAACTCATGAAAATGTGGCAAGAAGCTTATTCCAGTCTTTCATATTTTGTCTCAAATTAGGAACTGTGGGTTTTGATACCATGCTTTATACTTAAAAAAAGATAGAGAATTCTATAAATTCAGTAAGTTTAATAGGCAAAAATTATATATTTGTGGCTGTAGCATGGTATTAATATTTTATTTTCTGATGGTAATCTCAAAAAGGTACATTAAAATTAGAGATAATGACTGCCTTAACATAAGGCTCAATATCTCTCTGTTGTATGCTTCAGAACCTTTCTTTCTTAAAAGTGCAGATTGTAGGTGAACTTCATGAATTTATATAGGATCATTTTGAAATCTCTGCATGTATTTTTTTTTTTTTTTTTAAAGATTTTATTTATTTATTCATTTATCCCCCCCTTGCTGCTTGCGCTCGCTGGGTCAGCCAACCACGCCGTGCGGGCGGGCCTGCCCTCACCAGGAGGCCCCGGGAACCGAACCCGGGGCCTCCCACATGGCAAACGGGAGCCCCACTGATTGAGCCACAGCCGCTTCCCATCTGCATGTATTTTTAAACTGTAAAAATATTGTATGTTGTAACTAGATTAAAAACCTGTAGGTCACTCATAAAAGCTGATTTATTAACGCTAAGTTATGGGAAGCGGATGTGGCTCAAGTGATTGAGCTCCTGCCTACCACAGGGGAGGTCCTGGGTTTGGTTCCTGGTATCTCCTGGAGAAGACAAGCGGGACAGTGAGCTGGCCCGATGGGCAGGCGCAATGAGCTGATGCAACAAGGAGGCACAAAGAGGAAAGACAGTGAGAGACACAGCAGAGCAGGGAGCTGAGGTGACTCGGGCAATTGAGCACCTCTCTCCCACGTGGGAAGTCCCAGGTTCTGTTCCCAGGGCCTCCTGAGGGGAAGATGAGCAGACACAGAGAATGTGCAGTAAGTGGACCTGGAGAGCAGACAGCGAGCGCAAAGCAATGGGGAGCGGGGGCTGGGGATAAATAAAAAACTTAAGAAAAAGCTAAGTTATAACCAAGAGAAGTCAGAAAGAGTGCCAATTTTGGAATCAGACATGTGTTCAAATCCCTGCTCAGTCACTTAACTGTAGTTTTAGACCAAGTCATTTTATCCCTTTTTCAGTGTTTTATATTTGATTTTTGACTGTACGTATCAGAATCACCTAAAGCGCTTGGTCAAAATGCAGACTTTGGGACCTACCCAAGACCAAGTGAGTAAGAATTTCTATAGAAGGACTCAAGAATCTGTGTGTTTAACAGGTTCTTAAGCAGTTGTCATATATCCTCAATTTTCCTTCTTTATTAGAGAAGTTATGGGTTTACAGAACAATCATTTATAAAATACAGAATTCCCATACACCTCCTCACCAACACCTTGCATTGGTGTGGAACATTTGTTACAATTGATTATAGCACATTTTAATAATTGTACTGTTAAGTCCATGATTGAACATAGGGTTCACTGTTTGTGTAGTGTAGTTCCATGGATTTATTTTTTAAAATTTATATTCTATTACCATATATACAATCTAACATTTTCCCTTTTAATCATATTCACATATATATTGCAGTGCTGTTAACTGTATTCACAGTGTTGTGCTTCCATCAGCACTATCTACTACCAAAACATTTTCATCATTTCAGAGAGGAACCCTGTACATTTTTAGCCTTAACTTCCCATTCCATTTCCCTACCCGATCCCTTGGTAGCCTACATTCTTTATTCTGACTCTGAGTTTGCTTATTTTAATTGATTCAAATCAATGAGGCCATATAATATTTATCCTTTTGTGCCTGGCTTATTTCACTCAACATGATATCTTCAAGGTTCATCCATGCTGTCACGTGTCAGGACTTCACTCCCTTTCGTGGTTGAATAATATTCCATTGTATGTATATATCACTTTTTATTTTTCCATTCATTGGTTGATGGACACTTGGGGTGCTTTCTATCTTATGGCACTTGTGAATAATGTTGATATGAGTGTCAGTGTGCAAATATCTGAGTCCCTGCTTTCAGTTCTTTAGGGTATTACCTAATAGTGTGATTGCCAGTTAATATGGTAGTTCTATACTTGGCTTTCTGAGTCACTGTCAAACTGTCTTCCACAGCAGCTGCACCATTTTACATCCCCACCAGCGATGAATGAGTGCTCCTATTTCTCCGCATCCTCTCCAACTCTTGTTATTTTCTGTTTTTTTTTTAATAGCAGTCATTCTAAAGGATGTGAAATGGTATCTCATTGTGGTTTTGATTTACATTTCCCTGATAGTTAATGATGTTAAGTGTCTTTTCATGTGCTCTCTGGCCATTTGTGTTTCTTCTTTGGAGAGATGTCTCTTCAAGTCTTTTGCCCATTTAAAAATTGGGTTGTTTGTCTTTTTGTTGTTAAGTTGAAAGATTTCTTTATATATTGTGGGTAGTAAATGTTTATTGCATATTTAGCTTCTGAATAATTTTCTCCCATTGTGTAGGTTGCCATTTTACTTTCATGATAAAGTCTTTTTTTGAGGTACTGGGGCCTGGAATTGAACCCAGGACCTCATTTGTGGGAAACTGGAGCTCAGCCACTGAGCTACATCAGCTCCCCTAAGCTAGTTGTTTGTTTGCTTGTTGTTTTTTTGTTTTTGTTTTTAGGCAGCACTGGGAACTGAACCTGTGACCTCCCATGTGGGAAACAGGCGCTCAACTGCTTGAGCCACATCTGCTCCTGATAAAGTCTTTTGATGTATTGAAGTTTTTAATTTTGATGACATCCCATTTATCTATTTTTTTCTTTTGTAGCTTGTGCTTTGGGTGGAACCATTGCCTAACGCGAGATCCTGAAGATGCTTCCCTATATTTTCTTCTATATTTGATAGTTCTTGTCTTATATTTAGGTCTTTGATGCATTTTGAGTTTATTTTTGCACATGGTGTGAGGTAGGAGGCCCTCCTCCTTTTTTTGCAAATGGAGATCCAGTTTTCCCAGCACCAATTAAGTGGTCTTTGCCACCTTGTCAAAAATCACTTGGCCATAAATGTGAGGGTTGATTTCTGAGCTTTCAGATCTATTCCTTTGGTCTATATGTCTGTCCTTGTTCCAGTGCCATGTGTTTTTGTAATAAGTTTAAAGATCGGCAAGTGTGAGTCCTCTGGCTTCCTTCTTCTTTTTCAAGATGGATTTAGCTGTTCGGGGTCCCTTACCCTTCCATATAAATTTGATGATTGGCTTTTCCATTTCTGCAAAGAAAGTTATTGGAATTTTGATTGGTGTTGCATTGAATTTATAAATTGTTTTGGGTATAGTATTGACATCTTAATGATATTTAGTCTTCTCATCCATGAACACAGACTGTTCTTCCATTTATTTAGGTGTTGTTTGATTTCTTGTAGCAATGTTTTGTAGTTTTCTCTCTAGAAATACTTTTCATCTATTTTCTTTGTGCTTACCATGGGATTAAAATTTAATACCCAACATATATAACAATCATATGTGGTTTGATACCAATTCTTAACTTCAGTAACATGCACATATACTTTTCCTATACTCCTCTGGTCCCGCACCATTTTTTTTGATACTTGTTACTGCTTATATCTTTGTACATTGTATGCCCAAAAAAGAAATCATTACTTTTTTGCATTTCCATTTTAGCATCTCTAAGAAGGAAGAAGTAAAATTACATATCAAACAATACACTACAATAATTTATAATTACCCAAATGGTTACCTTTACTGCAAGTCTTTATTTCTTTATGCCACTTTGAACCACTGTCTAGTATCCTTTCCTTTCAGTTTGAAGAATTCCTTTTAACTTTGCTTGTAAAGCAGGTCTAGTAGTGATGAATTCCCTTAGCTTTTGTTTATCTGAGACTGCCTTAATCTCTCCTTCATTTTTGAAAGAAAGTCTCAGATATAAAATTCTTGGATGGCTTTTGTTTTCTTTCGGCCCTTTTAAGTGTTTCATTCCACTACTTTCTTGCCTCCGTGTTTTTTGATGAGAAATCAGTGCCCAGTCTAATTTGGTCTCCCTTGTATGTAACATGTTGCTTTTTCTCTTGCAGCTTTCAAAACTCTCTCCTTGTCCTTTACATTCAGTAGTGTGATCAGTATAAGACAGGGTTTATTTTTCTTCATGTTTATCCTGTTTGGTATTCACTGGGCTTCTTGGATGTGCATATTCACATCTTTTGCTAAGTTTGGGAAGTTCTCTGTCATTATTTCTTTGAATATTCCTTCTACTCCTTTGCTCTCTTTCTTCTCCATCCAGAGTCTCATAATGTATATATTGGTGTGCCTGGTGGTGTCTCAGAGTGTGTTACGCTATTTTTGCTTTCAATATCTTTTTTCTTTCTGCTCCTCACTCTGATTAATTTCAAGTGTCTTGTCTTCAGGTTCACTGCCAGCTCCAATCTGCTCTTGAAACCTTCCTGGGCATTTTTTGTTTCAATTATTGTGGTCTTTAACTCCAGTAATTCTGTTTAGTTCCTTTAAAAAATGTTCTCTGTTACTAAGATTCTTATATTGCTCCTTTGTTGTTTTTCTCATATACTTTAGTTCTTTCTCTGTATTTTCCTTCATCTCCTTGAGCATTTTTAAGATCATTGTTTTAAAGGCTTTTTCGGTATGTCCACATTCTTTTCTTCGTTGGTGTTTTAGGGAGTTTTTTTTTTTTTTTTCCTCTTCCTTTGGATGGGCCCTCATTTCCTTTTTATTTGTTTGTCTTGTTCTCTTTTGTTGCACACTGTCCATTTTAATATTTTTAAAATGTTAGCTCTGGGATTTATTCCCTGTGATGTCTATTTCTTGGTTTTTTAATTAAGACAGAGTTTCTTGAGCTTAAGCCCAAGATGAATTCAGTGTACAGGGTTTTCACTCTCTTTCTGGACCTCTGTCTTGTCCTGGGGTTTTCCTTGTTAGTTGTTTTGGAGTTGCCCTGTTTACAGGAGTTTGGTTGTCCCCTCTGTTTCTCAGGAGACAGACCTCTGTTTCCCAGGTGTTTGAAGCTGGCAGGCCTTGGTCCCAGACTATCCACTGCCTCTGTAGGTTTTTATACTCCTTTTGTTGTCTCAAACTGCTTTGGCCTGGCCTGGTGGGCAAATTATGGGTGGAGGGGCACATTGGAGAGGACTTTATCAAGTTAGTCTTTCCCAGTCAAAACAGGGCCAGGGACTCAAGAAGAGGGTGCAGATCAGCTCCAAAGTGACCTGAGATGGGGGAGTCAGGAAGGACACCATGAGCTTCTCTGATGACTCCTCAGAGCTGAGCTTTCCTGGCCTGCCCAACAAATGCAGCCCTTCAGTTAACTGTCCCCTACAGCCCTGAGGAAGTGTAGTGTCTTTAAGTCTCCATTGCTACGGCCCCTATCTGGGTCAGCTTGAAACAATAGCTGCCTGCAGAGCTTATCAAGAGCTGTGATCAGTGATCCACCTTGCCCACCTCTTAGGGAAGGGGATTTTTTTTTCAGGAGGTGCTGGGGTTTGAACCTGGGACCTTGTACATGGGAAGCAGTCACTCAACTACTGAGCTATACCTACCCCCCAGGAAGAGGATTTTTCTGTCACCAGTGAGCTATCCAGGGACTGGACCCCATGGTGGCCTGCCACAAGAGAGTAAGGCATGGGCACCGGTAGCAGCCGTGTGGAGAGAGAAATTTACTGTTCTTTACTTTTTATCAGCCTCTTCCTCCTGCTCTTCCCTGGATGCTGTTCAGTGTTCTGCCCTCTGGAATTTCAAAATAGTTGTTTTGATGGAAGGACTGAGTCCTAGGCTCCGTACTCTGTCATCTTCCCACAGTCCTCCATACTTACTTAACTTGAGTACTGTTGATAATCTAGAACTTAAATTTTCTTCATTTGAAACTTGGAGATAATATTTACTTCAGATAGTTCCTGAGAAGATTTAAAATCATGTATATAAATTATATAGCACTGGACCAAGTACTTAGCATCTATTATGACAAGGGTTGGCAAACTTTATTTGTAAGGGGCCAGCCAGAGAGTATATATTTTAGACTGGATAGTATATATTTTAGGCTATGTCTTTGCAGGCCACATTACAGTCTTTGTTGGCGCTATTCAGCTCCGTGTTGTGGTATGAAAGCAGCCATAGACATTATTTAAATAAGTATTAGCAGTTTTCCAATAAAACTTTATTTACAAAAATGGGTGGTACACTAGATTTGTACTACTCATTTTTGTAAATAAATAGATTCCTTTATTATGATTGTAAGATGCATTTTATAAAATGTATCTGAGTCTGAAAAAAATGAAAAATGGTGACTGTAAGCCAGAAGGCTAACTTTGTTCTATGACTAATGGAATTATGGTTCATAGCTATGAGATGACAACTCTGTCTTAAAGTGCAACTTACAGTTTCTATCTTAAGTATAACTTGGTAGATTAATTTAAAATTGCAATATGTATATGTGTACATGTATTTGTATACATACATATTCATACACTGACACACACACACACACACACACACAGCTATTTTCAAATGTGAATGTTGGTGAACTGGTAGGTATCACAGAAAGAAATAGTGCCTTTCCTTGTCCCCACCATGTCAGTTGGCAGGACTCATGAATACGAAAGAAGAGCTTTTTTTCTGAAGTTTTGAAAAGTTAGGTAGTGCGAGGACTTAGGTTTGGTAAGCATGTACTAAGTAAAACAAATTATAATATTGCTTATTGACCAGCCTACTTCATATCTAATATTTTAATTTAAACTAATGCTTTAACTGCTGTCATGTGAGAAGCAATTGCTGAAACTTTTGAGATTGTGTCTTGGTACTTGTCAGAATTTTTGTTAGTCTTACGACTTTTGCCGGTTGTTTCATTCTGTTCCTTTCCCCCCATTCCTTCATAAAAGCCCATAGAAAGATCTAATACAGAACATTAAATTTCAGTAATGGCCATCACTGACTAATTTCTCTGTCAGTAAAATACAAGAGGCTGATTTACAATTCTTTGAGGAAATACAAATGGAAGTAAAGGAAAGTGTTTTCTGGGAACTATAGAATAAAACCAGGTTTTTAAAAGTTTTGTACAATATGAATAGAATATGGTGAATCACCATTTTTAGTCACTTTTCCATTGATTTTATTTTTAAATTTGAATAAATTTTAAAATAAATTTTTAAATTTGAATAAATTTTAAAATAAATTTTTAAATTTGAATAAATTTTAAAATAAATAAATTTTATTTTTAAATTGGAATAAACACAACTTTTTTTTTTTTTTTTTTTTGCCTTTGGTAACCTATATTTCCAGGGTGGAGTTTTTATGAAGGATAATCTTAACTTTGTTTTAGCTTGTATTTTGGATCTCTATTTAGCATATTTTGTTATGTAAGGTAATAAAAACGTAAATGGACTGTAAAGCCTGAATTATTAAGGAAGAACAACCTAAAATAGTTACTAGCTAATTTAGTTTTTTCTCTGCTTGTGCATTCAGGCCCATTGTAAGTTCAATAATATACTTCAATAAGAATATAAAAAATGTCACTTTTTGTTCTTTAATATTTCATGCTTATTTTGCCCTTTTTCTCCATTTAAACATGCCTGTTATCATTGTGTCTCAAGCATTCTCTGCAAAACCTCCATTTATTGCACTAGTATTTGAATACTTTATGTGTGTAGGGCTTACACTGTGGCTAGCATCATGAGAGATCAAGGGACCTGTTGCCCATTCTGGAGGCCATATTCCATGTTGTGGAAGAGTCAGATCATTAAACAGATATTTTCATTTAGAATGATGAGTGCTATGGTGAAGTATACACTCAGGGTACTGCTAGATACTAGAGTGAGGTATGAAGGGAGGGTTTCCCAGAGCAAAATATTCTGACTTTTTCTGCGTAAGAGAGAAAGCATTTTGCTAACAGTATAATTATGATTTCATTTTCTCACTGCTCTCTCCGCCTTACCTAATGTTGCTGAGCATGTACGGGGAGATGGAAAATTTTCAGGTTCTCATATTGATTATTTTGCTTTTTTATCTTTTCCTTCTTAACAATGATAAAACAAAGAAATCCTGGCAAATGCTTCATGTAAATTATATACCCTTAGTTAATGTTACTTTTTTGTTTTTAAAGTACTTTTAAAATTGATATACTATTTTTAGCTGTATTGAGGTTTGAACAGTTTAACTCAGTAGTGAGGGTTTCTTTAATTTGGCAAAGATGTGTAGTCTAAATTGTAGCTTTTGAAAATTCAGATTTATGGTTTTATTTATTAAATATTAAATATATTTTTATTTCATTATGTGTTAATCAGTCTGCTATTTATATAACGATAAATAAAAGTCAGTACTAGCCCTTAAAGCAGTGGATGGTCCTTTACTTTTCAGAGGTCAAGGATCCTTTGAGAATCCCCTCTTTAGAAAATGCACATTCATATGAAATTTTGTATACAATTCCAGGGAGAATTCTCCTTGTCTTCCTACCCAGGAAGGAAGGAATTTCAAGTAAAATTTTATATCTTAAAGTATTAATAAGAGTGTCATGCCATTTGAGCTTTTAATTATTAGTAGTGATGTGGAAGTTCCTCTAAATTATTGGAAATTTTAGAAATCAGAAAAGTTAAATTTGTAGATTAAAAAAAAGTTAAGTGATGGTAATTTGATTTTTCTGGCACCCAAAATAAGGGAAGTAGGCATCTTTAATTTTACTTTGTTGCAGAAGATTAAATTTAAGGTTGAGTTCCACTTTGTTTGCAATAGTTTGAAAAAGAATAGTTAATGCAGATTTTTTTTTTTAAGTTTTTTCCTTTTAAGCTTTGTGTCTTGTAAAATGTGAGTTTGCCAAATTTTCTTCATCTGCTACAGATTAGGTATGCCATTGTTGCTGCCATGTGGCGGCGCACCCCGTGCTTCTTAAACGCACTGACTGGAGGCTTATCGCATCACTTGTTCACATGCACGGAGCCTGGTAACAGCCTCATCTGTATCTTGTTAGCTTCATTTTCTTATTTTTTTAATTTCATTATTTATAAACTCAACATAGCATTTAAAATAAAGGCTAGTTTTAATGGATTAATGCTACTACAAAAAGTCATTGCTAAAATTTTCATACTGAAACAGACTTATTAACTTTTGTTAAAATGATCTATGCTTTAATTAAATTGTATTTACAAGCAGGCATATTTTACCTGCCATTTAAACTATATTTGCCAAATTCTAAATATAATTTTGAAAATTGAAATCAAAACATTTATTTACTTGGCAAAAGTAAGTTTCAGGACTAGGCTGTGTTTTTTTAATGGCATTTAACAGTTAAATGAGCTGTACAAGAATTTGTGTTTATAGAGCTAAAGGAATCAACAGCTGCAATTTAATAAGTTATATTTTAAAACTGGTTAGTTGACTAAGTTGTGCAACTAACTAGATCATCTTATATCTTGATTTATTGAAATTCGGGTGGAAAGGGATCTGAATCATTGTGTTTAGTCTAATTGACAGTTTTGTGTAGAGAATACACTTATCTTTCTCTTTTAAAATAACCTTTTTCCTTCCTAAAAGTAATATTTATTGTAAAAAAAATATATATAACAAAATTATAAGGAAAAGAAGTCACTTACCAATCACCAGAAATAAAATCATTTGAAACATTTTGGTTTGTTTTCATCAATCTTTTTTTGCCTATGCATTATGTTTTCTTTTTCTCTTTAGGCGTAATATCTTAATAATTTGGGTCACAATATTTACTATTTTGTATCTTTCTTTCATATAACTCTGGAATTCACCGGTTACCAAATAATTTTTGAAAATGAAATTTTTTTTTTTTAATGGCTGCAAAGTATTTTATCATGATGGTGGTCTTCACCATTGCATTCCTAAAAGATTCCTAAAAAAGAAATTTTAGATGTTCTGACTGCCCATTCTGCAGTTTAGAAAAGTAATTGGTTGACTTTAAGACTTTCTGTGGGATAGTTTGTTGTGGAATTCAAGAATATAATCCTTATAATGGTTAAATTGCATTGATTTATTGTAGTCACCAACATTTATATCTATATGAATATAGATTTAATAACTGATTTGATATTTTGATAATACTCATTTATTTTACTCTAGACTAGACTATTTTTTACAAGTTTCGATTATATATTAAATTTAATCTTAAAACTTTTTTTGCTTTCATTTAAATCACTTGTTGCCATGTAATTTTTTACATATAGTTTTTCCCCCATGTTTGAATATATTAAAATACTTCCCCAAATTAGACATATGAATCTATATCAAAACATTATAGTTCAAAACCTGTTTATCTGGGAAATGCCAAATGTATATAGACCAGAAGTTGGTTTTATTAACTTAACTTGATGTTTAAGAGGCAGAACTAACTAGACAGTTGTTATGTACCCTACTACTGCTCAGGTATGCTATTGGAATCCTTAGTTCTGTAGCATTCCAGGAAAATGTAAGAGTATGAAAGCAACCTAACATTTTAAAATAGGAATATTGTTAGAAGTTGATCAGCAAGTGTTCTTATAGCATAACTGCAAGTTTCTCAGAATTCAAGTCTTTAAATATAGATATTTTAAGCATTTAAAAAGTTTATATTTCATTCCCATATGAAGATAAGTTTGTCCATACACTGTTGGAGGGTCATAGTTAATTTTCTGTTTAAATTGCATAGTTTATTAACAATCTCCAAAGATAAGTTTCATTTTTAATTACCCTTTAATTTTAAGTAACCGATGCCCCCGTGTGGTGAAAAACATTTTGCCTTTGAACTTGGAGAATATATTTTGATTTTTCTTTTGTGTAGTGAACATTAATGTTCACAAAGAAGCTGTTGACCAAGATACTTAATTTGAATTTTGTAAAGCTCATTGCCATAAAATTCACAGCCTTACCCTGTTAATGTCTCAGAAGTGCATGTAACGAAGCACGTACAGTGAGACAAAATATTGGAAACTATTTAATTACAGGTAGCATAGGGATTTTCAGTTCTTATATATGATTTCTTATGTCTCTGTTTTTGTGTCTCACATAGGTGATGTACAGTTCATTGATTATGAATATTCTGGATACAACTACGTGGCATATGATATTGGAAATCATTTCAATGAATTTGCAGGTAAAAATCTAGGGCATAACTAATAGAGTAGCTTATTTTACTTTCAAATGATACTTTTAGAATGCTTATTCTTTAAAGATGAGCTGGGAGCAGAAGCAATATTTTCACTATTTCTTCCTGCCTTTTTAAATTTGTTTTTATCACTGGAGGAAAGAGTTGATCAAAATTTCATTTTTAATTACCATCAGAAAATAATAAGAGACTAATAATTATGGCTTCCACTGAGACCTGACAAAGTGCTAGGTGCTTTATAAATTTCATCTCATTTTTTTCTATACAACAGTCCTGTGGGTTGGGTAATATTCCTAGTTTACAGGTGAAGAAAGTAACTTTACACTAAAGTTAAAATAAAATACAGAGAACTAAGATTTGAAATTTTTTCTCACTTAAAAGCCTGCTGAATTTATATTTGTAAACATTCATGAATTCATGCATTTTCTTATACTTTAGGTTATTATATTGGGAAAAAAGTGGGGAAAAGTTTGAATTTATAGTTTCTACTTATTTCCCTCCCCCAAGCATATCATATACATACTTTATTCCTACATGTGTGCTGTACATATTTTTGTACATATTTTGTACATATCTTGTCTAGAAACAAGCTGTCCATATAATAAACACCATGTTACTAATGTAGTTATTGTTGTAGCTGTAGATGTGGATATAGCTACTCACTGCTGCGGGTATGAAAGAGGAAACTCCAGTGACTCAGTATGGTTTTATGGAGGAAAAAATTGAGCTAAAACTTGAAAGTTGAGTAGAATTTGAATATGCAGATAGAAGAGAAGGGAGGTCACTGCAGGAAAGGGGAAGAAAATTTCAGGTGAGTATACCTGTTTTTCTAAGATAGAAGATTCATGAAGGAGAATAAGAAGATTATAAGACTAGAGAGGTAGATTGGGACCAGCTTGAATGAATGCTAGGCAAAATAGTATGTTTTTTATATTCTGGGTTATAGGTGACATGGATTAAGGTATGCAGAAGAGAATATGTTTTAAAAGTCTTCAGTGTATTTCTTTTTCTACTTTAGGTGTGAGTGATGTAGACTATAGTCTCTATCCAGATAGAGAACTACAGGGCCAGTGGCTGCGCTCTTACCTTGAAGCCTACAAAGAATATAAGGGCTTTGGGACTGAAGTTACTGAAAAGGAGGTAGAAATACTCTTCATTCAAGTCAATCAGTTTGCATTGGTAAGTTTAAATGTAAACAATTTATGAAACATTCTTAATATAATTTAAATTTCTAAAATTTCATGATCTTATAAACATTACCATTTTAAGTTATGTCAATTTCTGTTCAAAATTATGAAAAAAATATGAATGTTTACAGTTTCCTCATTGCATTGTAAACTGCTTGAGAACAAAAATTTGTTCAGTTCATTACTTCATCCCCAGCACCTAGAATAGATACCTGGCCAAGTGATAGGTACTCAGGAATTATTTGTTTAATGATTGGATTCTAGTAGGGTTAAGATTAATGTCTGAAGCAGTTTTAATGTTATATCTATTCTCTTTCTTTGCTGTTTGAAAAATGTGTAATCAAGGACTGATATAAGGGAAATGAGATTTTCCAGAGTATTAAGTCATCGTATCTGAATGTTATCATAATAAAAGTAGGTTGGAAGAACGAGTGAAGTTATGTTTTTATGACTTAACCAGTGTTTTGTCTTCTTAACCTTTCTGTCAGATTTTTTGAGCTGCTTTGGTGTTTTAATGCTTTATTATTAATTATTTTCAAGACCTACTTCTCTTTACACTCATTTATTTCTTTATTCTTAATTTTATCATTTAAATCATATTTTGAGAATGATTTAATACATTAGAGTGAGATTTTAGCTAAAGCGTTAGACAATTAAATTGAATACTAGCTTGAGGTTATTCTAGCTCCTTCTTTTTAGTTCTAATATAATTCTGTATAGTTGACATGGGGAATATTTGTTTTGTCGTCTTTATAAATAGATCCTAAAGGTGGCTCACAAGTTTCCTATTTCCACAGTCTTAAGAGCAGCATTTCCCCAAAGCCACTTGGAATACATCTCAATTAAGAGGGTGTGCTGAAATGTGACTTTATCTGCTGTTCTGATATGTTCAGTAGAATTGTTGGTTAAATTGATGGCATGCTCTCTAGCTGGTCCTTGAATGCCTGTTGTTTCTATTTATTCCATTTAAGCATGATCTTAAAGTAGAGAATGTGGGGTTTTCTTTATCACTAGGTCATTTAATTAACTTAAGAATCAACTTAAAAACTTCTGTTTAGCCAATCTCTTTTTTAACATGAGGAATATTTTGTTGCTATAATTTATATTTTTTCCGCGTGCCCATTTAATTTCTCATATTCCTAGGGCATAGAGTTTCTATTAATTTCCATATTAAACCCACATAGCTCATAAATTCTTAGGCAACAATCCCATTAGTTACTATTAGAGAGCTAATCATTTATATACTCCACACTACTGCAATTTTCCTTTTTTCTCACTACTGTAAAAAAAATTATTTAAAAAATTGTATGATACCACTTTTAAGAGATGACTAGAAATAGCAAACTTGCAGAGATAGCAGATTAGAAGTTACTTGTGGGGGGAAGTGGAATGTTTGTAAAAATTAAAAATAAAAGAAAGTAAAAAGAAAAAAAATTCAATTAAGAGTTACCAATAATGACATAATTGTCAAGTCCATTTTGAACTTCTCAGTCCTTATCTTACTTGATCTGTCCATAGCATTTGAGAGTATTTTCCATTGATTCCTAAAATTGTCTCTCTCCTTAACTTTTGTGATACTGTTCTTCCTTGATTCTTTTCCTGCCTTTTTGTGCTTTCCTGCTTAGTCTCTTTATCTCCTCTTCCCCCAACCTTCTTATATGTTAGTATGCCCTAGTGTTCTGGTTTTGGACTCCTTCTCTTTCATTTTATATTCTTTCATTAGGTGGTGAACCCCAGGGCTTTAATTCCCTGTCTGTAAATGATCCCAATTTGTATTTTTACCCACCGTTGAGCCTCCAGATTAGTTCTGACTATCTTTATCTTGGATCTCATTAGTATCTAACCACAATATATCCAAACCTGAATTTATTTTTCACACACCCTATCCTCTGCCCCATTATTTATTCTTTATTTTTCTGTATTGGTTTAATTAAACCATCCTTAATCTCTGATCCCTGTTAGCCATTGCTGGTTTCTTTGCTTCCAGTTTTTTTCTCTCTCTTTAATTCATTCTGTACATGAAAAAAGTTATCTTTCCAATAGTTAGAATTTAATTAATGAGGCTGTCTGTGTCACTTTCCTATACTTTTGTATAGGTTGATCCTTCTACCTAAAATGCTCTTTTTTCTACATCGCCTAGCAAATGCCTCTTATTTCTTATGGATATGTCTGAATACTGCTTCCTCTTCTTTGAACCTCCTCCTTTCTTGATCACTTGTTATTAAGAAGACGAGGATACAGATTCATTAAAAATTAATAAGGGGGAGCGGACGTGGCTTAAGTGGCTGAGTGCCCACCTCTCACATGGGATGTCCTGGGTTTGGTTCTCGGTGCCTCCTGATAAAGCAGAAACGAAACAGCAAGCAAAACAAATGAAAAAACCAACTCAAGAAAGCTGATATGGCTCACTGGTTGAGTGCCGGCTTCCCACATCCGAGGTCCTGGGTTCAATCCCCTGCCCCTGGTACTTCAAAAAAATAAAAAATAAAAATAAATAAATAAGGGCAAAAAAAAAAGAGAAGTCTGCATAAGAGCACAGTACCTTCTAATAACCTAACATATAGATGTTTTTTTGTTTTGTTTAATTTTTTAAAATTTTTATTTATTTTTTAATCTTTTCTTTAGATGTTTTAAAATAACTGATTTGTAATTGTTTATTGCTCAGGACATGACCCAGAATTCTAAAAATTATAATAGTAGTACAATTAGTAGTACAGAAATCAAAAGTGCTATTGATTGATTAATAAGTGTTGTGGAGATAGCAAACAAAACTAGGTATTTGCATTATACAACTAAACAGAATAAAATTTCAGGTTTTTGAATTTTGAGGAGTTTTTTTAGACACATTGTTTGCAGATATGGAAGGAATTCTTTGTAAGTGAAGTATTAGGGCTATGTAAGGGTTTTCCAGAAAATAGTTTGGGGATTTATGTTAGTATTTGTTCACAATATAAAGCTTTTAATTTTTTTTTTTTTCTGCAACAGGAGTAAAAATTAGACCTTAGAAATTAAAATGACCTTTAACAGAGACTTAAATATCTACAGCTTCCAAATCTGAGAGAAATACTATATGTAAATCACAGAAGATATTATTATTTAATTTGAAGTTAAGCATTTTTTCATTAGCATTTTTGGGAATGCAAATACTAGTTCCTACCTTGTAAGAATTGTAAGGTATTCATTCCTTTTTCATCCATTTAGAGTCTAATATTGTATATAAATTTTTCATTTTTCACCCTATAAAATATATTGCCTACCAGAGTGGGATTTTTTTGAGGGTTCATGTATAAGTCTTTTGTAGTGTACAATTATTTAGATAACATGTACTATGTGAACAAAAATTGATTGAGAAACATTAACTCAGTTTAAATTAGTGGGAAAGGCTGGTTAGATGTTAGTTTTAGGTCCAGAATGATTCCTTATTTCACATTCTTTTCCGCTACAGAACCAACTTAGTAAGAAGAGATTAGGTACCATCCATAGATGATTTTATGTCAGTTAAAATATGCCAAGATGATTTAGACTAGCAGTTTTCAATTTTTTTTTTTGTCTCAGGATCCCTTTACACTTAAAAATTTTTAAAGACCTCTATGGACTTTTGTTTATATGAGTTATATATATTAATATTTATCATATTAAAATTAAAACAAAATTTTAAAATATTAACTATTAAAATAAATTCATTACATGGTATCATAAATGCCATTTTTTAAAATAAAAAAAAAATAGCTCTTTTCTAAAACAAAAGCAACTTAGTAATAAGTATGGCATTGCTTTATACATTTGCAAATCTCTTAATGTCTGGTTTAATAGAAGACAGCTGGATTCTCATATCTGCTTCTGTATTTCATCTGTTACTATATATTGTTTTGGTTGAAGTATAGGAAGAAAACCCGAAAGATGGTGAACTATGCCTGGGCAGGGCGAAGCCAGAGGAAACTCTGGTGGAGGTCCGTAGCGGTCCTGAAGTATAGGAAGAAAATCCAGTTTTAAACATATATATATTATTGCAAGCATATATATTATTTGAAAATGCCTTTTCAAATAATAATGTATATTCTTTTTTTTTTTTTTTACCGGGAGGTCCCTAGAATCGAACCCAGGTTCCTCCATATGGGAGATGGACACCCAACCGTTTGAGCCACATCCATCCCCCTGTATTCTTTCTTGATAATAGTTTTTACTCAACAAGTGATAGTTTCTTAAAAGTTAGTTACAGTGTGCTATCTGAACATTTCAATTAACTTTTTGTTCTTCATTACATCAAAATCCACTTTGGTTTACCTTGTACTTTAAATGGCTTTTACCAGTGCATGATTTTGTAATTGTAACATCATACATTAGTTATTTGGAAAATACTGATTTGTATCATTGCACAGATCTTGCAGATGTTGGCACATTTCATTATATGATACCAAGAAATTATATTTATTTGTCACTAGAAAAGTTTTAAGTCCTTTATTGAAAAGCTCTTAAGCTGATGGAGTCAAATATTTTGACTAAAATATATATTTCTATTTATATATTTTTATTTTTTATATCTTATTTTGGATAAAATATTTTCTTGGAAAATATTTCCAAAATTATTTTTGGGTTGAAAGCTCAAATTTTATCATTGGCAATAAATACTGTCAGTTGTTTTCCTTTTTAAAGCTACAGGATCCCTTTATATATTGGAGATAATGTCTGTCAGATACCCAGGTCTGATAACTTTAGTTCATATGTCAGTCATCCTTTGGAGTAAAAATGATAATCCATTATAAGTGTGTTAATTCAGCTCACAATCACACAAGTACTTTTCCCTGAGACATCCTTTGTACTTTGCATATGCAGACAATGTGCCTTATATGTACTTCCTGTTTTGTTATTCAGCATATTAAAACAAATGTTCAAGATGTAATAAAATTAATAGTTTTAATGGCTTCATAAAGGACATTCTTTAGTGAGACTGGGTTTTTACTATCAACATGTGATGAAGAATAAGACTACTATACTAGTACAGTTTGGTGCCACTGTCTTCACTTATATTAGGTGCCCGTAGTTAGGTGCAAATAGTTTTACCCACCATTGTCTTTGAACATCAGTACAAATGTCAACATAATGGAATGCCAAATAATGTATTAGTATTATAATGAAAATAGTGTGGGGCCTCAGGAACCTCCCGGGGGTTCATGGATCACACTTTGAAAACTACTGATTTAGACTTTCAAAAGAAGGAATTCATCTCTTTTCATAGTTCACTTCTCAATATATTACCTGCATCTTACAGATGCGGAAACAAAAGGACAGAGAGAGAGTTAAGTTGCTCCAAGCCACACAGGTAGTACATTTGACTCCAGAGCTTGGCTTTTAAAAAAAATGTTTTTTTTTTTTTTTTGAATCATTGTGCTTCATGTGCATGTGACTTTAGCTGTATTCCTTATTATATCATTTATTATTTTCTAAACTTGTAGGAAGTTATATATTCTTTTAGTGGTAGTTTTTGAGGAAGATAAAAACAAAGTAGAATAGTAACAGCAACATACTTTTAAAATAGAGATTATTAGGGGGTAAAACTTTTTTTAAACCTATATTCCATTAATCTTTAAATAATCCTTTGCAGAATACAGAGTAGCTAACATTCTAAGGCTAAAAATTTGTGATTTATTGAAAGGTGCAAAGTGAGTTAGTAACAGAGCCTGGATGTGAACCCTCAAAACTCCTAATTCAAATTAAGAATTCTTTCTGTAATATTATACTGCTTCACCTACCAAATTAGTTTTTTTTTTTTTTTTTAATACCAAGTTCATAGTGGAGTAATTTTTTCTTAGAGACCTTTTGTTTTTGTTGTTACTATATTAAATTTAGGTAACACAGAAACCTTGTCTTTAAGGCTTTTTTCTAGTTAGAATATTTCTAATTAGTAAGAGAAGTAGCTGGGAAGTGAAATTTTATTAGGGTTACCACAATTTAAAAATATTGTGTTATTTACAAATAGATTGTAAAGACATATACAATATTATTTTACAGTTCCTAATTATTACACATTCTTCTCTTTTTCCCATTTAAGTCCTAAGACCTATTTTTCTCTGGCATTAGTAAACTCTTGTTGCTTCTTTTGTTCAGTAATGTAGAATTGGGTCAATCTAATTGCTTTCCAATGTTTATCATCCCAAAAACATTTTTCCCTTTTAAGTACATTGTTTCTGGGATTCAGATTTTCCTTTTTGTTTGTATTTTTATGTCAAGAAAGCAAGGCCTTTGATAATATATTATAGGAAAGCTTTTTAGCAATTATAACCATTAAAAATACTTAACTAATAACTGTCATGCTGATACTGAACTCTGTGCTTAGTACAAAGCAGGTTATAGGAATTGAGCTCTATTTTTTAATTGGAATTAAAATCGATTATAATTTATCATAGCCTCTTCTGGTGCAGACAAAAGTTTTATATACAACCATCCAGATAATTGTACACTTTACTATTATCTTTGTTTTAGATATTTTAGATAAAAAAGCAGTGAGAAAGAGCATATTGCACACAGAATTGATGAAAAAGGATAAAATTAGCAATTTGATATTTGTTTTACAAAGGCATACATTATAATTCTTGGTTTTTTTTCCTCTCCTTTTTTAGGCTTCTCATTTCTTTTGGGGATTGTGGGCCTTGATTCAAGCCAAATATTCCACTATTGAATTTGATTTCCTTGGGTAAGTTTAATTTTGCTGTATGCATTACATTTGTTTCTGCGTTTTTAAAAAATTAATGTTTAGAACTCATATTAAACATTGCAGTTAATTTTTTCAGTCAAATATTATAAAGGCTGCAGACATTTAATGATTGGACTGTGGGGAGATCTGCTATAAGCTAAGTGTCCTCTGTATTAGAAAATGTGTCCACTAGATGGTGCAACAAACTAAAAATATGTCCTCTGAAAAATCTTCAAACAAAAAACCAGCTTAGTTGGGTGAGTGAAAATAGATTAAAATTTTCAGCTTTGACTAATTTCATTGTTATTCTCTTTTCTCACTAGGTATGCAATTGTTCGTTTTAACCAGTACTTCAAAATGAAGCCTGAGGTTACTGCATTAAAAGTGCCTGAGTAAAGAGGAGATTTAATTACTCTCAAGTAGCTGGGCTATCTTTGTGAATCTTTTCCTAAGAAATTCTGAAAAGCCAATATTTGTTAAAATTCTGTTATTTAATTTGGTTATTTTGCTTTACAAATTATGCCTCTAAACAACCAATCTATTTTTCAAATAGACTGAATGATGTCAAGAAATATACCTACTACTGTCAGTATGTGGTTGATTAGAAATTTGTTAAATCTACAAAAAGCTATAAAGATATCAGTTTAATCCTTTCTTTATTAATTTAATCTATGTTATATGTGAGTTATTTATTAGAAATTTAGCAAGAATCTGTGGCTGCTTTCATCTTATCATCTGTTTGTTGAGTATAAGCAATGAAAATGGTTCAGTTTTTTTTTTTTTTTTTTTTTTTTACGTTAATAAGAGTAATTTTAGTAAGCATTCTAGATGTTCAGTGTAAACATTTTAATCTTGATATACTGTAAGTAAAATGAACCATTTATTCTTGAAATGCCAGTCAGTCATTGGTATAGATAATTTAGGATGTTCATAATAAATAATCTGTTAGGAGGGCCAAATGCATTTACCTTTTAGATTGGTAGTTAAATCTTTTAAAATTGGAAAGTATTTCTTTTTGGGGAATATATCTTAGAATTAAATACCCTTCTCCATACATTGTTTGGGAGTAGAATTATTAATATTTACTATATAATCCTGGAATAGATATGATGATTTGATGTTACAGAAATCTGTATTAATGCTCTCGTTTGGTCATTTTAGTTACTCGTTTCAGTGTTTAAAATTTTACTATATCAAATTGTTTCTAACCAAAAGTTTTGTTGTACTTACACATTCTAGGTTTTTGTTTGTTATTAAATAGTAGCTAGTAGAATGATTGCTAATTTTTGAAACAGGTATAGAAAATTTATATTTGGGAACAAGAAAATATCATTTAGAGTAATTTTTTACCTCCAATTTCATTCCTTACATTTTGGTTTCATGTTTTATTTTGGTTCTTTGTCTTTTAAATGATAGGAAATGATTATTTAGTTAAGTTCAAGGTAATATGTTGAGGCTGTTAAAGGATTAAGGAACATTTAGTATATTGATCTTACATGTTTAAAATCTGACATAAAATGTGAATTAAGCAGAAATAGTCATAAGAAGCGGGCTTTTGTTGTTGTTTTATCTTGTTTTTGTTAAGTGTATTTTTAAAATTTTATTGGAGGATGAGAGGATGGCAATTATAATGAAAGGAAGTTAGATCTCTGGGATAGATAAGTAGGCTTCAAGTTTTGAAGATTGTGTGATGTTGAGCAGTCCTGCTTAACTTTACTTTGAAAACTAATCTGACAAGCTTTGCACTTTGGTCACATAAGTGCCCATGTACAAAGTTGGCTCACTATATCTGCATATCCAAAATATGCAACCACAAATTCATCCCCTGAGAAATCTTATGGGGAGTTGAATGTAGTATTCCAAATGACTATAGTCTCAGACAAATGCTTTAAAATTCTTGGATTATTTCGAGATGTTTAAAGCTAATAAGTAGAAACACTTAAAGGCCATTTAAATGGTAAATTCTAGTTACATAAATAGAATCTTAAAGTCTATTTCTATCTATAACAGTGTTAGAACAAGATTTGTTTTCTACCTCCCCAATATTATAAATAATTTACTCTTGTTTTTATTAACAATATTACTATAGGATCAGTAGAGTTTTGTCTAGTTGATTAAATGAATGGAACCAATTAAAAATTAATAGCTCTTTATATTCTTAAGGTAAACTTTGTTTTTGATGGAATTTTCATCTGTGGTTGGAACATTTTCATAGAAGGGTCAAGAATATATAATACTCTTGATTTTTTTTGCTTTCTGACTTCTTACAGTGTAACAGTATGTATCTTGGAGAACTATGGGAGGAGTGAAGGGCATTTTTCTACCTTATTATTCCATATTCTTCAAACCATTTTGAATAGAGATTCACTGAGCCATTGTTGATAGACTGTGCATAGTTGCTAGCTGTGACACTGTTGTAACCATTTCAGAGAGGTCCATATAGAAGTGAAAGGGGTGGGGATGCTAGACAACAGGGGCTCTTAGAACCTTTGCCCTATGAGTATACAGTGACTCTTGCAAACAAAGTGAGTATTTAGGTTATTGCCCCATTCTTTGGCAAGATTTTGGGTGTTGTGTTGCTCTTACTTCCTGTATAGGTTTTTGGGATCATGGTACAGGCTACAAATCGGGTTCAAAATTACTTCCTTCTATATTGACCATTTATGGGATTCTAAAGGAAGGTAAATCTCAACAGTGTTCTAAAAACATCCCTTTAAATTTGTCTTGTGGCTTACCGAGATGTCTGCCTTTTTATGTTAAGCTAAGGAACTTGAATGCCTTACTTAATAACTCAAAACTGGTGATAAGCCCATTTTGTAAATAATGAAAATGGATGTTAGAAGTGGCATTCTTTATATTCAGTGTTATTCAGTAGACCATAGAGGCCTGGATGCTTTAACAAGCATAATTCAATGAATTTTTTCCCTCTGTTTTCCTTAAGTACTTGTACAATCTTTCCTGACCAGTGATATTTGCTCCCCCACCCCCACCCCCAACCCTATGCTACCACCATTTTCTGGAAATTGAAGCAATGTGATAGTAAATCATGTTGTTCACATAATCATCTGAGATCAATATGAGCACAAAAAAACTCATCAACTAGGTCTGCCTGGAATGTATATAAACCAGTGTAAAAATTTTTTTGTAAATTAGTGTGAATTGTATCTTGCATATGAGATTGTGTATTGTTTTGCATTCTCTTTCATTTTGTAGAAGTTTTTCTCTAAGGAAGTGATCCAGCTCTTTGGTTTTGGGCTGGAAATAGCCAACAGTTCTGGCTACACAGTGGGATAACAGAGGAACTGGAAATAGGGTTTTCTGTTTTTGTGTTAATGTCAGCACTTATTTATTTAGCCTCTCAGTGCCTACAAAGACTTTTTTCACTTCTTTAGTTGGCCATTAATTTTTGTGAGGTTAGATTCCTAGAAGCAGTGAATTAATAGATTGTTATATTACTAGAGCACCATTCTTTGAGTCATGAATGGAAAGCAAATTAAAAATATAACTTAATGATTGCCAACTGAAGTATTACTCTTTCCTATTTTCAGAGTTAACCTTTTTTGTTTTTTACCAAAAAAAAAAAAAAAAAAAAAAAAAATCCATGAAGTTTTATATATCTCAATGTCAATCTAAACCCCATGTATTCAAGAGATATGATAAATAATAGCTCATAGTTCAACTTAAATATGCCTCAGTTGGCTTCTCTAAAGTCCATTATAAGATTGTAAAAGACAGAAAATACATAAGTAATCTTTTAATGAAAGCTGTTTTCATTTTAATTGAACTAAAACTATTTTAACTTCATGTTAATAAACTTTCCAGATATAAAGAAACAAAAATTCCCTGAACACTAAAAGTTAGAAATCTCTACTTTTAAAATTATACAGACATTTCCTTTTTTAGATTACACACAAGCCTTCTAAACCATTTTATGAATTCCTTACTTTGTAGTATAAAGAAGAATACTATGTAGTAGTTATATTTTCTGCTTTAAATTGCTTTACTAAGCATTTTATACTGCATTCCAAAGTGATTAAGATTTAAGCTTTTAATATTATTCAGTCATTCTGTTGATGGAGAAACTTAATGCTTAATGCTAAGTTGAGAGTTTGTTATTGGCAGCAACTTGCACTGCTTTACAGCAAAGAAAGCAAGTGCTAGTAATTATTCACGAAGAAAAAGAAAGTATGTGGTAAAGCTACTTTATCTCTATTTCAAAATTGATTTGCTCTGAGTTTTCTTCTTTAGTCCATTAGATTTTTAGAATGTCCTTTGGGGACTTGGTTATATAATAGGCAATCTGTTTTTGTTTCTTTTTTTAAAGAAGACATTAGTTATATTGAGCCATCTTTTTTCCCCTCTATCATACCATTTGTGTGATTATAGTGTTATATCTTGGGCTGGATGTCTTTGGACAGGAAAGTATACCAATTATTTAAATAAAAATTTCCCTGTCTTTGAAGCTATTTGTAAATGTATTGTTATGAAAGATTTGCATTCCAAGTGCATTTATAGGGAGATCTTTTTTTTTTTTTTCTTTTTGCCCAAAACAAATGGTATATTGAAAAATGAAATCTAGTAGTTTTTGTTTCTAATATGTCAAACTTGAAAACTGAAATTAAGATGATCACATTACAGGATGAGTTAGGTTTTCCTGAACAGATTTTTATACTAAAGTTTTTCATTTCTGGACCACAATTTCAAATGGATTAGAAAGACTTGTAATATTTGGATGGATAAAATAATGATAGTGCTTACAGAAATTTTGTGTTCGAGACATCCAAAATTCAAGTTGTTAGGTTTCTGTCCTGAAACCTGCTTTCTCTTCTTTCCTATATTTAATGCATTTGCTATGCTACTAATGTTATAAAACATTAGGATTGAATTATCACTGTATCTGTGTTCAGTATGAATCCTATAGTTATTGTAGTTATTAAAACAATTGCTCTCTAAAATACCCCTTTAATCCTTAAATGTCAGCTTTTCTTTCTGTTTACATTTTACCCATTAATGGCATTATAAATACCATTAGTCATGATAAGGTATTTATAAAAATTGAAAACATTGCACGTTATATTTCAACTAATTAGGGAACAGTAAGACACTGCTGACTGATTTGAATTGTAGGCATTCTATTAGTTAAAATTCAAAACTCTTAATAAAAGAACTTTCAAAGATAGGTTGAAGCCTTGTGGTTTCCATAGCTTCTGTGACCTGGAAAAGACCCCTCAAAAAGCAGTGGAGTTGATGAGAGTGTATACCGGCCAGAGTTCTGTTTGTGGTGTGCTGCTACATAGATGTAAGTAGTGACACACTAAAGTTTTATTGTCCAATAATCTGAAGTACTTTCCTGTATTTATTTGTACTAAAATAATTATAAATAGATGGAATCCACAAAGAAGAAATTTTGACTGTACTGTATTTAGGAGCCTTTGTACAGCTAAGTCAGTTTCCATGACATGAAGTATTTGAATTTTAAAATATACAGTTATTATAAGGAAGAAGACATGGCATTATTCCATGTGCTTAAATATAATTTACTCATTCAGTTTCAGAAGGAGAAAATGAAATGAGTAATTGTCATTGCATTATCTATATGTTGAGTTGGGAAATGGTGACATAAAAGCTTAAATTTGTGTTTATCAAATGTGAACCATAGTAGTATAATGCTGCTTTGTATATACTGTAAGTGCTACAAATAGTCTCAGCACTGAAAATGTCTTGATACCTCTCAAATGAATGCAACTTTTGATGTAGGTGTTTTGATATGCCTCAGAAAGTACCTGGGTGTCTGAGAACTTGTTAATCTGTTTAGTAATAAAGATACTTCCTGTTTTTATTTGTTGCATATTTTCATGTTTAAAATTTAATTTTTACACTTTTCCTACTGTTAATTTAAGTAAGATTTGTTCTGTGGATAAAATGGGGTTGTCAGTGAAGAAAATTAAAAACAACCTCCTTCATGTAACTGCCTAAGTGAAAAATACATTCTTGTTATATGTTCTGAAACTTTTAATGAAATTGTTTGTATTTCTGTTTAAATATAGGCGATATTTAGTCTTTATTTCTGTTTAATAAAGGCCTTTTACCATTGATGAAGGAATGTATCTTTCTGAAGAGATTTATATTCTGTAAATAAAAATTGGTTGTAACAATAAAATTGGGTTCTAACTGCAGTATATCCATAAATTTTATTGTCACTTCAACTTATATTTGAGGCTTTCCTTTTGTAGAATAACTGGAAAAACAAGATTTTTCAAATTAGTGTGTATCTGTTTGTGTATTTGGGGGATTTTGTAAATTTTTAATTCTCTGATTTTGTAATATACTGTTTAGTTTTGGGAAAAGTTTACTTTTTAAATTTTGGTTGAGATGATATGGAATATAACATAATTTATGAGCAAATTTTAGTTTAGAAGTTCATTATTCTTTTAACCACTGTATTTACTTTGTGCCATCACTATGTTTGGGGCTAAAGGTGGGAAACAGACGAGTAAAGACACTGTCTGGGGCCCAACATCTTGCACCTAGGTAGAGAGTATCCATTAACCCAACATTTATTAAGCTCTTACTAATTGTCAGGTACTGGGAAAGGTGGTGGAGATACAGAGATAAAAAAGATATGATCTCTGCCCTCAAGTGATGTTTATTTACCATGAAGGTTAGTTTTCATTGAGAAAAAAAAAAAAAAGTTTTTATGCATGTGTATATGGGTGTGTTTTATAAAATTTTTTCAATTTGAGTTTGTCTGATGTTTTCTAATGATTAGACTGAGGCTACATATCCCAATTAAAATACCATAGAAGTGATTTATCCTTGTTAGGGTATCATTGGTGATGTTACTCATTGGTGATGTTAATTTTGAGCACCTGGTCAAAGTATTGTTTTGTGTCTTTACTATAGTAGAATGGTAGTTACTTTCCCCCCTTGCAACTAATAAGCAATCTGTGGGAAGATACTTTAAGATCATGTAAATATTTTATTCCTTATCAAACATCCACTGATCCACACACGTGATTTAGCAACACTTGATAATTCTTGCCTGAACCAATCTTTAATGTGATAGCTGCACCATGGTGATTTTTCAGTTCCACCAAATGGTGCACTAGATATCTATCTCTATAAAATATGTCAAATGAACACTATGGACCATAATTAGTGGTAATAGTCTGATGATATTATCTCATAATCTGTAACAAATGCAGATCTATCTCTATATCTCTGTGTATCTATCAGCATTTGACTGTAAGAACCTGCCCTTGCATCTGCTAACCTCCCTACCTGTCCATCCACTTACCTACCTACCTACCTACCTACCTATCATCTATGTGACTATTTTAAGTATGGACTCATAGATTCCTATTTTATAATGGGTTTTATTCTGTATACGATAATACATTGGTACTGTACTGTATTGAAAAAATTGAGATTTTACTTGGGGAGCTCCATCAAATCTAGCTCCTGTGCTCTTTTTTTAATCTTTTTTTTTCTTTTCTTTTTTCTCTTGTGCTCTTTTGATTTGCACCCAACATTGTGTTGAGCTCTTCCTTACTTTCTAGCAGATCAAGGTGTTCCAGACTCTCATCTCAGTTTTGGAATCAGGCATTACTCCAAGGAGCCTGGTTCCTTTTAGGGGGAATGATATTTAGAAACCAAGATCTGAACACTTAGATATGCTCATTTCTTCTGAGTTACCACTTATCCTAGGACCCTTTAGCTGACTTAGGAAGAAAATACATATACGCACACACATTTATATGTATATATATGCTAATATATTAGCATATATATGTATATGTGTGTGTATGTGTGTGTGTGTATATATATATATATATACACACACACACACACTTAACATTTTTTTAGAAATTGTGAGCCCATACTGATAATTCCAATTTCTAATCTATTTTCACAAAGTTGTTCTTGCCTTCTCCCGTTTCATTTCTGTTTCTCTCTTTTTCCTGGCTCCTAACAATGTCAACATACTTATTTGTTCTTTCCAACACTATATATAAAATAGTTTTGGATTGCTACACCCATAACACCGAACTACTAACAATTCAAGATTTTTTTTGTAGGTTTTTTCCTCTCCCTAAGCTTAGGGTATATAGTTTTGAATTCAAAAGTTACCCTCATTTTAAAAAATATATTTTTATTACAGAAGTTGTGAACTTACAAAACAATCATGCACATGTGTAAAATTCCCATACAACAACCCTTCACCAACACACCACACCGTTGTGGAGCATTTGTTACAGTTTATGAGATAATATCATCTCTTACCACTAATTATGGTCTATAGTGTACATTTGACATATTTTATCCATACTCCCCCTATTATTGACACAGTACATCTTTGGCACTGAGGCAAGGATATTACAGTTTTGCTGTTAACTATAGTCCATAGGTTATATTAATTGTGTTTTTCCATGCTTCTCCATATTCCCACCACCCTGCAATAGTGACATACATCTGTTCTAGTTCACAGAAGGACAATCTTGGATTTGTACCATCAACCACAATTCTCATCCACCTCTGGGTTCACTCTGTCATTCAGTCCCTAGATTATTCTCTAGCTTTCTTTCAGTTGACATTCACATCCCTAGACTACCCTTTTCAGGTACAATCCCATTTATAAACCAGCTGCTACTCACTATAATGTGCTACCATCAACTCCATCCTTTTCCACACATTTACAGTCAACTTAATTAAAACTTCTACATACATTAAGCATCAGTACTCCTTCACAGCCTTTCTCTTATCTCCTAATAATGTATGCTCTAGGCTTTAACTGCATGCATTTATTCTTTGTATTTAGTTCATATTAGTGAGACCATGCAATATTTGTCCTTTTGTGTCTGGCTTATTTCGCTTAGCATAATGTCTTCGAATTTATCCATGTTATCAAATGTGTCTCAATTTCATTTCTTCTTACTGCAGCATAGTATTGCATTGTATGTATATACCACATTTTGTTTATCCATTCATTGGTTCATGGACACTTCGGTTGTTTCCATCTTTTGACAACTGTGAATATTGCAGTTGGGCAGTTTGATGTAGTTATGAATTCCAAAAATAGATATTGGCTCATGCTTGTAAATTGGTCTGCTAATCTGGGCATGATTAAGTTATGATTAGGGCATTAACTGGGCCACGTCAGTAGGGCATTGAGCCCCACCCCTTGGTGTGTGGGGGAATTGAAGATAAAAGACATGACAAAGGACAGTGTTGGAGCAGTTCTGATGTTGGAGTTTTGATGCTGGAGCCCAGGGAAGCGAGCAGACAGAGGAGCTTGGTCATGAGGAAAGAAAGATGGCCCCGGGATAGAGATGAGCCGTTTACCTGACAATTTCACAGCTGGCCTTGTGGAGCGAAGCAAATCCTAGAGAGCCTTATAGTCTACAGCTGACCTTGTGAAGGAAACAAGGGAGCTAAGCCCAGAGAGAAACAGAGCCCTGGGAAGAGAGGAACCCATGAAGCCTGAACCCTGGCAGTGTTGGCAGCTGCCTTGCTCCAACATGTAGCAACAGGCTTTTGGTGAGGAAAGAAACATGCTTTATGGCCTGGTAACTGTGGACTTCTACCTCAAATAAATACCCTTTATGAAGACCCAACCAATTTCTTGTATTTTGCATCAGCACCCCTTTGGCTGACTAATAGAGAATTTGGTACCGAGGAGTGGGGAAGTGCTTTTGCAGTTACCAAAATGTTGGAATGGTTTTATAAATGGGTAAGGGGTATTTTTTGGAGGAATTGTGAGATGCTTGATGAGAGAGACCTACAGTGCTTTGAAGAGAGTGTTGATAGTAATATGGATGCTAAAGAGAATTTTTATGATGCCTTAGAAGTCAATGATGAAACTATTATTGGAAACTGGAGGAAAGGGATCCGTGTTTTAAAGTTGTAGAGAACATAGCAAGAGTAACTCCTGGTGTTATATGGAAGACAGAATTTGAAAATGGCAAACCTGAAAATTTAGCTGAAGAACTTTCCAAAGTAAACTCAGAGAATGTGGCTTGGCTTCTCCTTGCAGCTTATAGCAAAATGCTACATGAAATACGCTAAGGACTGAACTATTGGGCACAAAGAAAACAAAGTGATCCCAGAAATTCCAAGCCTCTGGAAATTGAGCTCCCAGACAATAGTGCCCCATTTGAAGACTTAACTAAACTTGGAACTTGTAAATCAGGATTGAAGATGCAGTTTTGATGTTGGAGTCTTGAGCTGGAGCCCCGGGAAGTAAGAGAGCTTGGCCGTGAGAAAGGAGAGAAGGCCCTGGGATAGAGACAAGCCATTTGCTTGTCTACAGCTGGCCTTGTGAGAGAAGCAAAGCCTAGAGAACCTCATAGTCTACAGCTGACCTTTTGAAGGAAACAGAGGGCCTAAGCCCAGAGAGAAATGGAGCCCCGGGAAGAGAGGAACCCAAGAAGCCTGAACCTTGGCAAACGTCAGCAGCTATCTTGCTCCAACACGTGGCAGTGGACTTTGGTGAGGGAAGAAACTTACACATTATGGCCTGGTAACTGTGGACTTCTACTCCAAATAAATACCCTTTATAAAGACCAACCAATTTCTGGTATTTTGTATTAGCACCCCTTTGGCTGACTAAAACAGTGAATAACGCCGCTATGAACATCGGTGTGCAGATGTCTGTTCAAGTCACAGTTTTCAGTTCTTCTTGATATATTCCTTGTAGAGGAATTGTTGGATCATACGGCAGTTCTATATTTAGCTTTCTGAGGAACCACCAAACTGTCTTCCACAGAGGCTGCACCATTTTACACTCCCACCAACAGTGAAGGAGTGTTCCTATTTCTCCACATCCTCTCCAGCACTTTGTGTGTGTGTGTGTTTAATGGCCATTCTTTGTTGTGTGAGATGGTATCTTGTTTTGATTTGCATTTCCTTAATAGCTAGTGATATTGAACATTTTTTCATGTGATTTTTGGCCACTTGTATTTCCTCTTTGGAGAAATATCTATTTAAGTCTTTTGTCCATTTTAAAAATTGGATTGCTCTTTTATTGTTGTAGGATCTCTTTATATAGAATGGAAATTAAACCTTTATTGGATATGTGGTTTCCAAATATTTTCTCCCATTGAGTGGGCTGCCTTTTTACTTTCTTGACGAAGTCCTTTGAATCACAAAAGTGTTTGAGGAGGTCCCATTTATCCATGTTTTCTTTCATTGCTCATTCTTTTAGTGTAAGGTTTGTTGCCTGCATTAAAAAAAAAAGTGTCATGGTTGTTTATTTGAAATATACTTGGATTTATTTGTATCTATTTACATTTGCTTTTAGGTTTTGCTCCCATCTTTGTTGATACAATTTATTTTTTGAAGGTAGACATTAACATGCTTCCAAAAGTCAAAAATGTGTGAAAAATTATACTCAAAGTCTTACTCCTTTTCCTATCCCTCTGCTACCCTTCTCCCCTTCATCCCTTGTAGGTAACCAATTTATTTGCTAGTTTATCTGTCCTTTTTTTCTTTTTTGCAAAAATAAGGTATAAGCGTGTTTTCTTATTTCCCCTTCCTACTGTAAGGTAATACATATACTCCTTTTCACTTACTGTATCCTGGAAATAACTCCGTATCAGTTCTTAGAGAGTTCCTCATTCTTTCATATAGCTACCTAATGGTATATAATATAATATAATATGTGCCACTGTTTATTCAGTCAGTTTCCTATGTTTGAGCATTAGATGCATCCTAATATTTTGCAATTACAAATAATACTGCAGTGAACAATACATTTGTGGTTTGCTGAAGATGTAGCTTCAAGGCAAGTTCATAGAAGTGGGAATGATGTATTAAAGATAGTCAAATTTCCCTCCATGAGGGGACATTTTGCATTTCCAGTAGCAATGTATGAGTGCCCATTACCCCACAGTCATCAATAGAGCATTTGTCAGCTTGAAAATATTTACCAATCTGATGAATGAGAAATGGTATCCCAGTATAAATTTAATTTGCTTCTCTCTTTTGTGAATGAAGTTAAACTTCATATGTTTAAGGACCAATTTCTATATATATATATATATATTGTTGTTGTTGCTGTTGTTGTTGAGGTGTCTATACTTGTCTTTTGCTGATTTTTTAGAAGTACAGTCTTTGGTCTTTTTCCCCCTTAATTTTTAAAGTCTTTACCATGCAAAAGTTTTCTTATTTTCAGGTGGTCAAAATTATCAACTTCTTTTGCATTTGGATTTTTAGCCAGATAGAAAGCCTTTCCTGATACCCAGTCAATTTTTGCACCAATTCTCAGGAACTTTGTCATATGTTTTAATATCTGGAATGAGCTAGTCTCCTCCAATGGCTCTTCCTTTATAGTGTTTTCCTAGTTTTTCCTAAATACTCATATATTTCCATATGAACACTACTACGAACTTGTCTACTTCTAGACAAAAGCTATTTGATACTTTAATGGGTTCACACTGATTTTGTAAATTAATATATGGAAAACTTACATCTTGATGTTAATACCTGAAAAATATTTCAGTCTTTTATTATTATTAAATCTATATGGTGATCTGTGATCTTTGATGTTACTATTGTAATTATTTTGGGGTGCCATGAACCACACCCATGTAAGGCAGTGGATGTAATTGATAAATGTGTGTGTTCCAGCTGCACCACCGACAAGCTGTTCCTGTCTCTCTCCCTCTCCTCAGGCGTCCCTATTCCCCTAGACATAGTGAAAGGAAGAGTAACATGTCTCTTTTTAAATCAAAAGCTAGAAATGATTGAGCTTAGTGAAGAAGGCATGGCATGTAGAAAACTGAGACAGGCTGAAAGCCAGTTAGCCACGTTGTGAATGTAAAGGAAAAGTTTTTGAGAGAAATTACAAGTGCTACTTTAGTGAAAACATGCATGATACGAAAGTGAAATAGCTTTATTGCTGATAGGGAGAAAGTTTTAGTGGTCTGGATAGAAGATCAACCCAGCCACAAATTCCCTTTAATCAAAACCTAATCCAGAGGAAGGCCTAACTCTTCAATTTTGTGAAGTCTGAGTGAGGTTGAAGAAGTTGCGGAAAAAAAATTTGAAGCTAGCACAGGTTGGTTCATGAGGTTTAAGAAAAGAAGCCGACTTCATAACATAAAAAGTACAAGGTAAAGCAGCAAATGCTGATGAAGATCTAAGAAAATTGATGATGGTGGCTGTATGAAACAACAGATTTTCAGTGTAGACGAAACAGACTTTCATTTCTAGAGAGAAGCCAATGCCTGGCTTCCAAGCTTCAAAGGACAGGCTGATTCTCTTGTTAGGGACCAATGTGTTAGTGGAAAGCTCTGGGTTCTGGGCTTCTAGGTTCTTGGCTTATGTCGCATAAAAGAATTTAAGGATATGCCACAGGGTAGGCAAGGGAGTAAAAAGTTTATTAAGAAACAAGAAAACGAGAAAAGTACACGGTCAGAGGCATGGACCATGGGCGGGCTGCACAGTGAGACGTGTGTGTGGGGCCCCAGGTCAGGCCTTTTTAAAGTCTTTCCTCTGCTGCCTTCGTAATATTGGGGCAGGGCGCCTGCTGTTTGCTGTTCTGATTGGCTGCCCTACCTGTAGGCTCTCAAGGCCACTGGTAAGGTCTTTTGTTTGAAGGTATCCAGGGCTGCGTCTTGATCCCAAATGAGATTCTTGTTCCAAATGGGATTCCTGTGGCTGGGGTCTTGTGGGATCTTTCTGGCAGCCTTCCCCTCAGGAGGTTTCCAGGTAGGGTCTCAGGGCTATGTGGTATGACAGCCATGTTGTCTGCCAGGCCTCGGCCTCCTTCCCCCTCTCACTATACTAACCTGACTCAAATGCAGCTAGTGACTTCAAGTTGAAGCCGATGTTCTTTTACCATTCTGAAAATCCTAGGGCCCTTAAAATTAAGCTAAATCTACTCTGTCTATGCTCTGTAAAATGGAACAATAAAACCTAAAAGACTGCTGTTTGGTTTATTGAATATTTTAAGCCAACTGTTGAGAACTACTCATAAAAAAAGATTTCTTTCAAAATATGAGTGCTTATTTATAGTGCATCTGGTCACCCAGGAGCTCTGATGGAGATGTACAACGAGATGAGTGTTGTTTTCATGTCTGCTAACACAACAACCTGTTAGCAGCCCATGGAACAAGGAGTCATTTCAACTTTCAAGTCTTATTATTTAAGAAATACATTCCCTAAGGCTATAGTTGCTATAGATAGTGATTACTCTGATGGATCTTGGGCTAAGTCAATTGAAACCCTGAAAAGGATTCACCATTCTAGATGCCATTAAGAACATTCTTGATTCATGGGAGGAGGTCAAATTATTAAGATGAATAGGAATTTGGAGGAAGTTGATTCCAGCCCTTCTGGATGACTTTGAGGGGTTCATGACTTCAGTAGAGGGCATAACTACAGATGTGGTGGAAAATCAAGAGAACTAGAATTAGAAGTGAAGCTAAAATGTGACTGAATTGCTGCAATCTCATGATAAAATTTTAATGAATGAGGAGTTGCTTTTAATGGAGGAGCAAAGAAAGTGGCTTAAGATGAAACCTATCGGTGGTGAAGATGCTGTGAACACTATTGAATTTACGACAAAGGATTTAGAATATTACATCAACTTAATTGATGAAGCAGATGCAGGGTTTGAGAGGATCGATTCCGATTTTGAAAGAATTTCTCCTATGGGTAAAATGCTATCAAACTACATCTCATGCTGAAGAGAACTCTTTCGTGGAAGGAGTCACTTGTGGTCAACTTCATTGTTGTCTCGTTTTGAGAAATGCCACAGTCACCCCAACCTTCAGCAACCAGCATCCTGATCAATAGCAGCCATCAACATAGAGGCAAGACCCTATATCAGCATAAAGATTACAACTTGTTGAAGGCTCAGGTGATGGTTAACATTTTTCAACAATAAAGTATTTTTAAATTAAGGTATGGACTTAAAAAAAAAAGACACAATGCTATTGCACATTTAATAAACCACAGTATAGTGTAAATATAACTTTTACATGTACCAGGAGACCACAAAATCATGTGACTCGCTTTATTGTGATAGTTGCTTTCATGCGGTGGTCTGGAACTGAACTCATAATATCTCTGAGGTGTACCTGTAAATCCTTGTCCTCTGTGGCCTTAGAGAGTTGTTTCCTCTAACCCTTTTTTTTTGTTTCTTTTTGATTAGAGAAATTGTAGTTTTACAGAAAAATCATGTAAAAACTACAGCATTCCCATACCCCCCCCCCCCATTATTAACGCTTTGCATACGTGTGGTACATTTGTTATAGTTGTTGAAAGAATATTATAATTGTAGTATTAACTGTAGTCCATAGTTTACATTAAGGTGTATTTTCCCCAATATACCACTCTATTATTAACATCTTGCATTAGAGTGTTATATTTGTTATAATTCATGAAAGAACTTTTTAATAATTGTACTAACTATAGTCTGTCTTTTACAAGAGTGTTCACTGCATTGTGCAGTCCTGTTTTATCTTTTAATTTTTATTTTAGTAACATATATATGACCTAAAATTACCCCTTTTAACCATAGTCACATATATAATCCAGTGCTGTTGTTATACTCACAATGTGGTACTATCATTACCTCCATTTATTTCCAAAATTTTTACAGTCAACCCAAATAGAAATTTTGAACAATTAAGCATTAACTATCCATTCCCTACACCAGCCCACCCCCAGGTAACCTATATTCTAGATTCTAACTCTTCAAGTTTGTTTATTCTAATTATTTCATATCAGTGAGGTCATATAGTCCTTTTGTGTCTAGCTTATTTCACTCAACAAAGTCTTCCAGGTTCATCCATGTTGTTGCATGAACTAGAATTTCATTCCTTTTAAGTGCTGAATAATATTCCATTGTATGTATACACCACGTTTTGTTTATCCATTCTTTGGTTGATGGACACTTGGGTTTCTTCCATCTTTTGGCAGTTGTGAATAATGCTGCTATGAACATTGGTGTGCAAATATCTGTTTGCAACCTGCTTTCAATTCTTTTGGGTATATACTTAATGGAGGGATTGCCAAGTGTACTAGGGTTCTCTAGGGAAACAGAATCAACAGGAGATAACTGTAAATAGTATGAGATTTTATAAGAGTCTCTCACATGACTGTGGGGAAGCACAAGTCCAGGTTCTGCAGGCAGGTTGCAAACCAGGGGCTCTGATGAAAATCCACTGAAGGTCCTTGATGAGTTTCCAGGAGACATTAGCCATCCCTAAATGAGCTGGGAAATTCTCTCTGAATTCTGAAATCACTTCCCCTTTTAAAGCATTCAACTAATTGGATAAAATGTCACTCATTGCTGACGGCAGTCTCCCTGGTTGATTGTAGATGTAATCAGCCATCTATGCAGTAAACTCACTGATGACTAAAGCCCATAAATGCCCTTGTATTACAGTTAGTCCAGTGCTTGCTTGACCAAGCAACTGGGCACAATTACCTGGCCGAGATGACACATTAGCCTAACCATCACACCAAGTCATTTGATAATTCTATACTTAGCTTCCTGAGAAAATGCCAAAGTGTCTTTCACAGCAGCTGCACCATTTTACATTCCCATCAGCAATGAATGTGTTCCATTTTCTCTATATCCTTTCCACAGCTTGTAATTTTTTGTTTTATTTTACTAGTAGCCATTATAATGGGTGTGAAATGGTATCTCATTGTGATTTTGATTTCCATTTCCCTAATAGCTAATGATGAGCATCTTTTCATGTGCTTTTGCTAAAAGCACATTCATATATTCCTTTTGGAGAAATGTCTATACAAGTCTTTTGCCCATTTTTAAAGTGGGTTTACTTTTTATTGTTGAGTTGTAGGATTTCCTTATATATTCTGGATATTAAACCCTTATTAGATATGCAGTTTCCAAATATTTTCTCCATTGAATAGGATGTCCTTTCATTTTCATGATAAAGTCCTTTGATGCACAAAAGCTTTTAATTTTGGTGACATCCCATTTGTCTATTTTTTCTTATGTAGCTTTTGCTTTGGGTGTAAAGTCTTAAGAAATCATTGCCTAATACAAAATACTCAATATGCTTCCCTACGTTTCCTCTATGAGTTTTATAGTCCTGGTTCTTATCTTTAAGTTTTGATCCATTTTGAATTAATTTTTGTATATGTTATGAGAGAGGGGTCTTCCTTCATTCTTTTGCATATGGATATCCAGTTCCCATAGCACCTTTTGTTGAATAAACTATTCTTTCCCATTGGAGTGGAATTGACACCCTTGTTAGAATCAATTGACCATAGACTATCAATTTGACTCCACTGGTCTGTATGTCCTTGTGCTAGTATCATAATGGGTTGGCCACTGTAACTTTGTAGTATGCTTTAACGTCAGGAAGTGTGAGTCCTTCAACTTCGTTCTTTTTTAAGATATTTTTGGCCTTTTGGGGTCCCTTACCCTTCCAAATAATTTTTTTCATCTTTGTAAGTTGATTTATATTTACATTTCATATAAATGAAATCATACAATATGTAGTACTCTGTGTCTGGTCTCCTTCACTTAGTATAATTTTTTTTTTTGTCTGATATTAACATTTTGTAGTAGTAACTTATATTTGTTCAGCTTCAAAGAAAAAGTCTTATATATGCAATTCTACCCATATTCATATTTCACATATTTATATTTCACATAATATATTTAGTTCATAACTGGACAATCATACAATACTTGCCTTTTCGTGTCTGGCTTGCTTCACTCAACATAATGTCCTTTAGGTTCTTTTCATGTTGTCATATGTTTCACCATGTCATTTCTTCTTACCATTGCATAATATTCCATTGTGTGTATACTCTACAATTTGTTTATCCATTCATCAGTTGATGGATACCTGAGTTGTTTCCAACTTTTATCTATTGGGAATAAAACTGCTATGAACATGGTGTGCAGCTATCTAATCGTGTCACTGCTCTCAGCTCTTCTGGGTATATATATACCTAGCAATGGTATTGCTGGGTCCCACGGCAAGTCTATATTCACCTTCCTTAGGAACTGCCAAACTGTCCTCCACAATGGCTATACCAGTCTACATTCCCACCAACAGTGAATATGGGTTCCTATCTCTCCATATCCTCTCCAGCATTTATAGTTTCCCAACTTTTTAATAATGGCCAGTCTAATAGGTGTGAAATGATATCTCATTGTAGTTTTGATTTGCATTTCCCTAATTGCTAGTGATGTTGAACATTTTTTCATGTGTTTCTTCCCATTTGTATTTTTTCTTTGGACAGTTTTCTTTTCAAGTCTTTTGCCCATTTTTTAATTGGATACTGTATTAGCCAAAGGGGTGCTAATGCAGAATACCAGAAATCTGTTGGTCTTTATAAAGGGTATGTATTTAGGGTAGAAGCTTACAGTTACCAGGCCATAAATTATAAGTTTCTTCCTTCACCAAAGTCTGTTGCCATGTGTTGGAGCATGACAGCTGCCGACGTTTGCCAGGGCTCAGGTTTCTTGGGTTCCTCTCTTCCTGGGGCTTGCCTCTCTCTGGGCTCAGGCTTATTTGTGCCACAAAAGCAGCTGTAGACTATCAGGCAAATGGTTTGCTTCTCTTCCCGGGGCCTTCTCTCTTTCCTCACGACCAAGCTCCCCTGTACACTACTTCCCAGGGCTCCAGCTCAAGACTCTGCATCACAATTCCAACTGAAAACTGCTCCAACTCTGTCCTTTGCCATGTCTTTTATCTTTGAGGCCCCACCCACCAAAGGATGGGGCTCAACGCCCTACTGACATGGCCCAGATAACGCACTAATCATAACTTAATCATGCTCAGATTAGCAGACCAGTTTACAAGCATAATCCAATATCTATTTTTGGGATTCATAATTACATCAAACTGCCCAACTGCTACAGATACTTTGTCTTTTTATTGTTGAGTTGTATGATCTCCTTGTATATCATGAATATTAAACCTTTATCAGATATGCGATTGCCAAATATTTTCTCCCATTGAGTCAGCTGCCTTTTAACTCTTTTGACAAAGTTCTTTAAATGCAAAAGTGTTGAATTTTGAGGAGGTCCCATTTATCTATTTGTTTCTTTTGTTGATTGTGCATTGGGTGTAAGGTTTAAGAAACTACTACCTACTACAAGATCTTGAAGATGTTTTCCTACATATTCTTCTAGGAGTTTTATGGTTGTTGATTTTATATTTAAGTCCTTGGTCCATTTTGAGTTAATTTTTGTATAAGTTTTGAGAAAGGGGTCTTCTTTCTTTCTTTGGATATGGTTATCCAGTTCTCCCAGCACCATTTGTTGAAGAGACTGTTCTGGATGGGCTTAACAGCCTTGTCAAAAATCACTTGACTGTAGATGTGAGGATCAATTTCTGAGTTCTTGATTCAATTCCATTGGTCAATTTGTCCTTGTGCCAGTACCATGCTGTTTTTACCACTGTAGCTAAGTAATATGCTTTAAAGTCAGGAAGTGAGGGTCCTCCAACTTCATTCTTCTTTTTAAAAAAGATTTATTTATTTACTTTTATCCATTTTTTACCCCCTCACCCCCCCCCCCCCGTTTTTTGCTGTTTTTGTGTCCATTTGATGGGCAATTCTGTGTGTCTGTTTCCTGCCCTCTCTTCTCATCCTGTTCCTGTCTTCACCAGGATTCGATCCTGGGAACCTCCCATGTGGGAGAGAGGTGTCCTACCGCCTGCGCCACCTTAGTTCCTGGTTTTTCAGTGCATCTCGTCTTGGCTCTCCCTTGTGTCACTCTCCTGTTATGTCATCATCTTGCTGCATGGCTTGGCAGGGCCTGGCGGGGCCTGGCGACCCACCCGCATGCAATACCTGGGGGGCTCACCCACTACCAGGAAGTCCTGGGGATCAAACCCAGATCCCTCCATATGGGAGATGGATGCCCAACAATTTGAGCCACATCTGCCCCCCTTCATTCTTTTTAAAGACATCTTTGGCTATTTAGGGCCATTTACCCTTCCAAATAAGGTTGATTATTGGCTTTTCAATTTCTGCAAAAAAAGCTGTTAGGATTTTTATTGGGATTGCATTGAATCTGTAAATCAGTTTGGGTAGAATTGACATCTTAATGATGTTGAGTCTTCCAATCCAAAAATACCGAATGTCCTTCCATTTATTTAAGTCTTTGGTTTCTTTTAGCAATGTTTTGTAGTTTTCTAAATACAGGTCTTTTATGTCCATGGTTAAGTTTATTCCTAAATATTTGATTGTTTTAGTTGCTATTATAAATCAACTTTTTTTTTTCTGATTTCCTCCTCAGATTGCACATCAGTAGTGTATAGGAATGCTGTTGATTTTTGCATTTTAACCTTGTATCCCGCCACTTTGCTGAACTTGTCTATTAATTGTAGTAACTTTGCTGTGATTTTTCAGAATTTTCTAGATAAAGGATCATGTCATCAGCGAATAGTGAAAGTTTTACTTCCTACTTTCCTATTTGGGTGCCTTTTATTTCTTTATCTAGCCTAATTGGTCTAGCTAGAACTTCTAGGACAATATTGAATAATAATGATGACAATGGGTATCCTTGTCTTTTTTCTGATCTCAGTGGGAAAGCTTTCAGTTTTCATCATTGAGTACAATGCTAGCTGTAGGTTTTTCATATATGCACATTACCATATTGAGAAAGCTTCCTTCTATTCCTATCTTTTGGAGTGCTTTTATCAAGAAAGGGTGCTATATTTTGTCAAATGCCTTTCTGCATCAATCAAGAGGATCACGTGATTTTTCTTCTTCAATTTATCAATGTGGTTTATTACACTAATTGATTTTCTCTACACTAATTTATCCCTTGCATACCTGGGATAAAACCCACTTGATCATAGTGTCTAAGTCTTTTAAAGTGCTTTTGGATTCTGTTAGCAAGTATTTTGTTGAGGATTTTTGCGTCTATTTTCATTAGAGATATTGGTCTGTAATTTTCTCTTTTTTTTGTAGTATCTTTATCTGGTTTTGGTATTAGAGTGATGTTGGCTTCATAGAATGAGTGTGGTAGCATTCTTCCTGTTCAACCTTTGAAATAGCTTGAGCAAGATCGGTGTTAGTTCATCTTTGAATGATTGGTAGAATTCATCTGTGAAGCCATCTGGTCCTGGACTTTTCATCTTTAGGAGGTTTTTGATGACTATTTCAATCTCTTTACTTGTGACTAGTTTGTTGAGGTCTTCTATTTCTTCTAAAGTCAGTGTAGGTGGTTCATGTGTTTCTAGGATTTTGTCCATCTCGTCTATATTTTCTAGTTTTTTTTTGTTGTTGTTTTGCATACAGTTGTTCATAGTATCCTTTTATGATTTTTCTTATTTCTGTGGGGTCAGTGGTAATGTCCCCCCCCCCCCATTTCTGATTTTATTTGTGTCTTCTCTCTTTTCTTCATTGTCAGTCTAGCTAAGGGCTTGTCAATTTTGTTGATCTTCTCAAAGAACCAACTTTTGGTATTATTGATTCTCTCTATTGCTTTTTGTTCTCAATTTCATTTATTTCTGCTCTGATCTTTACTATTTCTTCCTTCAGCTTGGTTTGGGATTAGTTTGCTGTTCTTTTTCTAGTTCATCCAGGTGTGCAGTTAGATCTTCAATTTTCATTCCTTCTTTTTTATTGTAAGCATTGAGGGCTATAAATTTCCCTCTCAGCACTGCCTTTGCAGTGTCCCATAGGTTTTGATATGTTGACTTCTCATTTTCATTCGTCTCAAGAAATTTACTGAATTCTCTTGCAATATCTGCTTTGACCCACTGGTTGTTTAAGAGTGTGTTGTTTAATCTCCATATATTTATGAATTTTCCCTTTTTCAGCCCATTATTGATTTCCAGCTTTATTCCATTATGATCAGAAAAAGTGTTTTGTATGATTTCAATATTTTTAAACTTGTTGAGACTTGTCTTGTGACCAAACATATGGTCTATATTGGAGAAGGATCAATGAGCACTTGAAAAAAATGTATATCCTGCAGTTTTGGGGCACAATGCTCTATAGATGTCTGTTAGGTCTAGTTCATTTATCATATATATATATATATTTTTTTTACCGGGAGGTCTCGGGGATCGAACCCGGGTCCCTCCATATGGCAGACGGACGCCCAACCAGTTGAGCTACATCCGACCCCCAATTTATCATATTTTTAAAGCTGTTTCTTTGTTTAGCCTCTGTCCAGATGTCCTATCCAATACTGAGAGTGGTGTATTTAAGTCTCCAACTATTATTGTAGAGGCATCTATTTCTCCCTTCAGCTTTGCCAGTGTATGCCTCATGTATCTTGGAGCACTGAGGTTAGGTGTGTAAATATTTAGAATAGTTATTTCTTCTTGTTGAATTACCCCTTTTATTAATATATAATGACCTTATACATCCCTTATAACATTTTTGCATTTAAAATCTATTTTGTCCAATAATAGTATTGCTACTTCAGCTCTTTTTTGATTACTGCTTGTGTGGAATATCTTTTCCCAACCTTTAACTTTTTAAAAAATTTATTGAATTATATCACTCATACATAAACATACATAAACAGTAAGTGTATAGTAATAGTTGTGAACTTACAAAATAAACATACATAACATCATACAGGACTCTCATACTTCATCCTATTATCAATACCTTGCATTGTTGTGAAACATTTTTACTAATGATTAAAGAGCCTGGTGTGCAAGGATGGTTCAACATAAGAAAATCAATCAATGTAATATACCACATAAAGAGACTGAAAGAAAAAAATCACATGATCATCTCTATAGATGTAGAAAAAGCTTTCAACAAAATATAGCACCCTTGCCAGATAAAAACACCACAAAGGATAGATAGAAGGAAACTTCCTCAACATGGTAAAGGGTATATATGAAAAAACCCACAGCTAACATCATATACACTGGTGAAATCCTAAAAGCTTTCCCTCTAAGATCAGGAACAAGACAAGGATGCCCACTCTCACCACTCCTATTTAACATTGTGTTAGAAGTACTTGCTTGTGCACTTAGGCAAGAAAAAGATATAAAAGGCATCCAAATTGGAAAGGGAGAAGTCAAAATTTCACTATTTGCAGATGACATGATCCTATACATAGAAATACCTGGGAAATCTACAACAAAGCTTCTAGAGCTTATAAATGAGTTCAGTAAAGTCACAGGTTATAAGATCAATGCACAAAAATTAGTAGCATTTCTGTACACCTATAATGAGCAATCTGAGGGGGAAATCAAGAAAAAAATCCTATTTACAATAGCAACTAAAAGAATAAAATACCTAGGAATAAATTTAACTACAGATGTAAATGACTTATACACAGAAAACTACACAACACTGTTAAAAGAAATCAAAGAAGACTTAAATAAATGGGGGAATATTCCCTGTTCATGGATGTGAAGACTAAACATCATTAGGATGTCTATCCTACCCAGACTGATCTACAGATGTAATGCAATTCCATTAAAAATCAACACAGCATTTTTTACTGAATTGGAAAAACTGAAATCTATTAATTGGAAGGGTAAGAGGCCCTGAATAGCAAAAGACATATTGAAAAAGAAAATTGAAATTGGAGGAATCACACTGCCTAATTTTAAAACATACTACAAAGCTACAGTGGTCAAAACTGCATGGTATTGGCACAAGGATAGACATACCCACCAATGGCACCGAATTGAGAATTCTGACATAAATCCTCGCATATACAGTCATCTGATATTTGACAAGGCCACCAAGCCCACTCAACTGGGAGAGAATGGCCTCTTCAATAAATGGTGCTTGGAGAACTGGATATCCATATCCAAAAGAATGAATGAGGAACAGAAGAGTACCACAAAGGGGAGAAGTAGAGATTTTACAATGTTGCCAATCAATAGGATCTTAAAACAAAGCTTATGATGGTAATTCTCTGAACTAAAAACAACCCCCAAGTAAATGAAATGTTGAAAAATGACTAGGTTTTTATTTTCCATACTGTTTCATTTTATGCTCATGGACCATGCACTAATTGAAAACAGTCTTCTCTTTTTCTCTTTTAAAAGGCAGCTTTCTGTATTCACATATGCCAATATAAACATAGACTATATCTGAATATTCTGGGAAAAGCAGGAAGAGAAACCGGGAGACTGGGCAACCAGGTTGAAGGTGTACAAAAGGTACATCTTTTTAATCCTTGGAGCTTGTATTGTGTTTATGTATTATCTGTTAAAAATAACTTTTTAAAAAGACAATTCTATATAGTTTAACAGTTCATATTTTGAGTATTATTACTTTCTTCCAATCATTTCCAAATAGGAAAATAACCGTGTCATTTACTACCCCTCTTAATCAAATACTTTGAAGTTTTTCTCTAGAAAGTTGTGAGTACCATATAAATATAATATTTTATATAAATATTAAAAATCAATAAATAAAGTGAGAAAGTGAGAGTCAAAAAAAAAAAAAAAAAAAAAAAAAAAACCGCCATTGATTATACACTTTGAATAGAATAGCCAGAAACAGCAGCCAGGTACAGTGGGGGAAGCATAGGGAGATTGAGAGGTGAGGAATTTTCTTGTTTGTTTGTCTGGTTTTTGTTTTTTATTATTATTATTACTGAAATAATGAAAATGCTGTAATAATGATTGCAGTGATGAATGCACAATGATGTGATTATAACAAATATGATTGATTGTACAGTTTTTATGAATTGTATGTTTAGTAATATGTATCAATAAAACTGATTTGTTAAAAAAAATGAAACAAAACAAAGAACATTCTCAAAATATTACTACAAAACAAAGTATTTTCCCCCAACCCACATTATTATTATATCATTTTTACATGAACATACATAAACAATAAGTATATAGTAAAAGTTATGAACTTACAAAGCAAACATGCATAACTTCATGCAGGGGCCCCATACATCAACCCACCACCAACACCTTGCACTGTTGTGAGACATTTGTTACAAATTATGAAAGAATATTGTTAAAATCTTGCTACTAACTATAGTCCTTATCTTACATTTGGTGTATTCCACCCCCCCACACACCCTATTATTATTTTTTAAATAGATTTTTATGACAGAAGTTGTAAACTTACAAAACAATCGTGCACATGTGCAGAATTCCCTCTATCAACACATTACACCGTGGTGGAACATTTATTACAGATTATGAGATAATATCACCAGATTATTAACAGGATCACAGCATACATTTGGCACTCTTTTTCCATATTGCCCCATTATCAACACAGTACATCTTTGGCATAGATGCATGAATATCACATTAATACTGTTAACCACAGTCCATAGGTCACTCTAGTTGTATTTTTCCCATGCTTCTCCACATTCCCCCCACCCTGCAATAGTGATGTACATCTGCTCTAGCTCACAAAGGACACTCTTGCATCTGCACCATCAACCACAATTCTCATCCACCTCTGGGTTTACTGTGCTATTCAGTCCCTAGATTATTCTCTAGCTTTCTGTCAATTGGCATTAACATCCCTAGACTACCATTTTCAGCCACATTTCCATTTGTAAACCAGCTGTTACTCACTGTAATGTGCTACCACCAACTCTATCCATTTCCACACTTTTACAGTAAACTTAATTAAAACTTCTACGTATATTAAACATCAGTAGTCCATCTCAATCCTCCTCTTATCTTCTTTAAGAATCAACCACCTACCACCAGGTCTTGAAGATATTTTCCTACATTTTTTTTCTAGAAGCTTTATGATTCTTGCTTTTATATTTATGTTTTTGATCCATTTTGCATTAGCATTTTAAAAATAAGGTTTGAGATAGGGATCCTCTTTCCTTCTTTTGGCTATTGATATCCAGTTCTCTCAGCACCATTTGTGGAATGAACCATTCTGCCCAGACTGGGTGGGTTTGACAGGCTAGTCAAAAATCACTTGACCATAGATGTGAGGGTCTGTTTCTGAACCATTTGTTTAGTTCCATTGGTCTATGTGTCTTTCTTTATGCCAGTTCCATGCTGTTTTTACCACTGTAGCTATATAACATGATTTAAAGTCCAGAAATGAGAGTCCTCCAAACTTGCTCTTCCTTTTTAAGATATTTCTGGCTATTCAGGACTCCATACCCTTCTAAATAAATTTGATAATCATATTTTCCATTTATTTAAAAAATGCTGGTGGAATTTTATTAGGATTGCATTGAATCTATATATCAATTTGAGTAGAATTGACATCTTAATGATATTTAGTCTTCCAATCCATGAGCATGCAATGTTCTTCCTATTATTTAGGTCTTTTTAAATTTCTTTTAACAATGAGTTGTAGTTTTCTGAATATAAGTGCTTTATATTGTTGATTAAGTTTATTCCTGAATATTTGGATTTTATCTGTCATTTTATTTTCACCACTCTTTTGACACTTTGTTACTTTTATTGATATAATCTTCATTTCTAGACTCTCTTCCAGTCCTCTCTCTCCTGTCTTTTCTTTCACGCCATAGCACACCCTTTAGTATTTCCTGCAAAGCTGGTCTTTTGGTTACAAACTCTCTCAGTTTCTGTTTATCTGTGAATATTCTAAACTTGCCCTCATTTTTAAAAGACAATCTTGTCAAATATAAGTTTGGAAGTTTTTCTCTTGCAGTATCTTGAATATATCATACCACTGTCTTCTTGTCTCCATGGTTTTTGATGAGAAATCAGCATTTAATCTTATTGGGTATTCCTTATATGTTATGCATCGTTTTTCTCTTGCTGCTCTCAGAATTCTCTTTGTCTTTGGCATTTGACATTCTGATTAGTATGTGTCTCAGAGTTGGTCTATTCAGATTTATTCAGATAGGAGTATGTTGTGCTCCTTGGACACAGATGTCTATGTCCTTTAAAAGGGTTGGGAAATTTTCTACCCTTATTTCTTCAAATATCCCTTCTGTCTCTTTCCCCTTCTCTTCTCCTTCTGGGACACCCATGACATGTATGTTTGCATGTCTCTTGCTGTCATTTAGTTCCCTAAGACCTTGTTCAACTTTTTCCATTATTTACTTCACCTGTTCTTTTGTATGTTTGTTTTCAGAGGCCATTTCTTCAAGCTCACCAATCCTTTCTTCTGCCTCCTCAAATCTGCTATTATATCATTCCAGTGTATTTTTTTTTGTGCATCGCTTTGTCCCATGGGGGCCTTGCACCTCTCTGCATCATGCTGGGGCCTTGCACCTCACTGTGCAGGTCTGAGATACCTTTTTTCTTTTTTTTTTTTACCAGGAGGTTCCAGAGATCGAACCTGGGTCCTCCATATGGTAAACGGGAATTCAATTGCTTGAGCCACAGCCACTTCTCCAATGTATTTTTAGTTTCTTGTGTTGTGCTTTTCATTCCCATAAGATCTACTATTTTTCTATGTATGCTTTCAAATTCTTTGTGCTCATCCAATATCTTCTTAATATCCTTAATCTCTTTAGCCATCTCATTGAATTTATTAAGGATATTTGTTTGAACATCTATGATTAGTTGTCTCAACTCCTTTATGTCATCTGGAGGCTTATCTTGTTCCTTTTACTGGGCTTCATGTTTCTTGGTGTGGATAATAATTTTTTTGGTGTCTTAGCATCTGCCTTACTAGATTATTTATTCTGGGTGCAGTTTCTCTTTCAATTTAAGGCTTTCTCGCCCTTTCTCCTTTGCTGGTTCTGTAGTAGGAGCCAAGGATATAGTTGGTGCTGTAAGCTGTGGAGGCTCAAGCTGCCCTCATTGCCCCAGGGACCAATGAAGGTTCTCCCAACTTTCTCCTTTGCCAGGGGTCAGGACAGAGCCACAGCAATGTGGAGTAATCCAAGTTGTGCAGTTCTAGACTGTAGTTTCCCAGAGAAACTGATGAAGCTTCATGCTGCTTTCTCCTCTGCCTGGGACGGGGATGGAGTTGCAGGTGTGAGATCCAAAATGACCGCAGTTGCCCTGGTAAACTTCCAACTATTCAGTCTGTGCCAGCCAAATGTATCTGCACTTACCTGGAGAGGCTGGTGCAGGGCCTGCCAGCCTCCTCCCTGCTAGAGGTAGGGCTGAAGCCTAGGCTAGGGCTGCAGGTCGATCTGGGTGAAAGAAACCGGTCTCTGCAATTTCTGTCAGCCCGGCTTCCCCTCATGCTGGGATCAGAGTCAAAATGGTAGCCACCGGCCTCTTTCCAACTTGGACAGGTTCAAACTTTAGCTGGTCTTAGGAGTATACTTTAGCCAGCTGAATTTACTAATCACTAGCTGAAATTGGTGGCCAATAGTCTCTTCATCCCCTGTTTTTGGGAAATGGAGGTTCCAACTCCAGCCACAAAATAGCTCCTGAGGCGGCTTGCACTGCCAGAGTAGGATGATCACCGGCCTCCACAGCATAGCCTGTATTTTTCCCGGAGAGGCTGGCACAGGTCCCCCCAGCTTCATCCCTGCCAGGGCTGGGCCTGGGGCTTAGGCTAGATCTGCAATCTGATCTGGATGGAAAGAAGCTGGTCCCTATGAGAACTGTGATTTTCAGTCCACCCCACTTCCCCTCATGCCAGAGGCAGAGTTAAAATGGCAGCTACTGTCCTCTTTCTGACTTGGACAGGTTCAAACTTTAGCTGTTCTTAGGATTATACTTCAGCCTGTCGAATTTACTAATCAGTAGCTGAAGTTGGTGCCCAACTGTCTTTTCCTCCCCTGTTTTTGGGAAGTAGAGCTTCCAATTCCAGTCATGGAATAGCTCCCAAGGTGACTTGTGCCACCAGTGGAGGATGGGCACCAGCCTTCAGGGTCTGGGGGGCTCTACTTATGAATTTTCTCTGCAGATGTGCAGTCTCCTCCTTCCATTCTTTCAAGGATGTCACAGGATGCTCTTCTGGTCTCCTGGAGCCCAAACAGGTGCTTTAGATAGCTCTGGGTAATTTCTAATGCCCTGTAGCATGAGCTGACTCTAGGAGCTCCTTCCTCTGCCACCATCTTGCTGGTTGTCTCCCCAACCTTTCACTATTAACGTGTTTGTTTCCTTATGTCTGAGGTGAGTCTCTTGTGGACAACATATAGATTGGTCATATTTTTTTAATCCATTCTATCATTCTGTGTCTTTTCATTGGGGAGTTCAAGCCATTAACATTCAATGTGATAACTGTAAAGGTATTACATAATTCATCCATTTTCACCTTTGGCTTTCTGTTGTCATATTGTACTATAGTCTATCTTTTTTCCCCCTTTCTAATAATCTTCATTTCTACACTCTTCTCCAAGTCTCTCACCCTTGTTTTTTTCCCTTTCAGCCTGTAGCACTTCCTTTATTTTCTCTTGTAATTCTGGTCTTTTGGTAACATACTCTATCAGTTTTTGTTTGTGTGTGAAGATTTTGAACTCCCCTTCATTTTTGAAAGACAGTCTTGCCAGATACAGAATCCTTGGCTGGCAGTTTTTCTCTCTCAATACCTTAAATACATCATACCACTTTCTTCTCTCCTCCATAGTTTCTGATGAAAAGTTGGCACTTAATCTTATTGAATTTCCCTTGTATGTGATGCTTTACTTTTCTCTTGCTGCTTTCAAAATCTTCTCTTTATCTCTGATGTTTGTTATTCTGAACAGTAGGTGTCTCAGGGTAGGTCTATTCATGTTTATTCTGTTAGGGGTGCATTGTCCTTCCTGGATATTAATATTTATGTCTTTCATAACGGTAGGGAAATTTTCAGTCATGATTTTCTCAAATATTATTTCTCCCCCTTTCCCATTTTCTTCTTTCTGGAACCCCAATAATGTGTATGTTTTTGCATTTTGCATTGTCATTCAATTCCCTGAGACCCTGTTCCATTTTTTTCAATTCTCTTTCTGTTCTCCTGTCTTTTCAGATTCAGATGTTCTGTCTTCAAATTCACTAATTCTGTCTTAAAGGAATTCAAATCTGCTCTTATGTGCCTCTAATATTTTTTAATCTCATCCATCGTGTCTTTCATTCCCATAAAGTCTATTACTTTTCTTTGCAGACTTCCAAATTATTCTTTATGCTCACCCAGTGTCTTCTTAATACCCTTTATTTCTTTAGTCATATTTTCTTTAAATTCTTTGAATTGATTTAGGAAAGTTATGTGATTATCATTGATTAATTGTCTTAAATCCTGAATCTCTTCAGGATATTTGATTTCTTCCTTTGGTTGGGATATCTCTTCCTGTTTCTTAGTATGGCTTGTAATTTTTTGCTGATGTCTAGGCATCTGAATATGTTGGTGAATTTACTCTGATGGCCAATTTCTCTCTCTTTCCTATAGTTACTATTTTTTCACAGCTCTTCTTTGATATTTGGTTCAACTTATCCTAAGTCTTTAAATTTGCCCAGTTTAAGTTATCAAAGTCATGCCAGGGACTCACTAATGGGGCACAGACTTTCTCCCAGGGGTGGGGAAAAGAGAGTGCTAAAAGCAGCTTTTGTCCATGTAATTCACAGACTTGCCAGCAGGTGGCGCTTGTTGACACAGCTTTCTACAGAGGTGTATGTCCCCTGGTTTTCCTTTGTTTTCATCTGACCAGAGCAGAGATTCAAAGCAGGCTCCACTGGCCAAATTCACAGAAGAAAAGCCCCCCAACTTCCCCTCCCTTTTCCTTTGTAACAGCTAACGGGGAGAAACATGTCTGCTTCCCTTTTAGTCAGCTGAAATTAGCCAGGGGTTTTTATCCCTGCTGAATATCTCTGGAGTAGGGGAGGTGAGCACTTCCCAGCACCAGGAAGTTTGGTAACTCACAGTTTATTGTTTTGGTTTCTTCATCTCTCTGTTCCTCACTCTGCTGGGGATTGTGAAACACTGTCCTGGTCTGCTGACCCCCAAAGCAGATCCCTCTGGCAGCTTTTGGCTCTTTTTTTCTGTTGTTTTTGTGAGAGACCTGAGCATTATCAGACTAATCCAATGCCATCTTCCCACAATCCGCTCCCCCCCCCCACCAAATTTGATAATTGGCTTTTCCATTTCTGCATATAGCCTGTTGAAAAAAAATTTTTAGGATTGCATTGAATCTATAAATAATTTTGGGTAGAATTAACTCCTTAATATTTAGTCTTCCAATCCATGAGCATGGAATGTCCTTCCATTTATTTAGATCTTCTTTGATTTCTTTTAACAAAGTTTTGTAGTCTTCCATAGAAGTCCTTTACATCCTTGGTTAAATTTATTCCTAGATATTTGATTTCTTAGTTGCTGTTGTAAATGGAATTTTTTCTTGATTTCCTTCTCAGATTGCTCATTACTAGTTTTTGCATATTGATCTGCTACCCTGCCACTTTGCTGAATTCATTTATTAGCTCTAGTAGCTTTGTTGTAGATTTTTCAGGACTTTCTATATATAGATATATAGAGATCATGTCATTTGCAAATTGCGAAAGCTTTACTTCTTCCTTTCTAATTTAGGTGTATTTCATTTCTTCTTCTTGCCTAAGTGCTCTGGCTAGAACTTCCAGCACAATATTGAGTAACAGTGGTGACAGTGGGCATCCTTTTCTTGTTCTAGATCTTAGAGTGAAAGTGTTCAGTCATTTACCACTCAGTATGTTAGTGATGGAGTTTTCATATAATCCTTTATCATGTTGTGGAAGTTTCCTTCTATAACTATTTAAAAAAAAAAAACAATTTATTGAAGTATATCATTCATACATGAACATACATAAACTATAAGTGTTCAGTAAACATCGTGAACTTACAAAACAAACATGCATTAACATCATACAGGGCTCCCCCCTCCGACAAAAAAACACCCTTCATTGTTGTGAAACATTTGTTAACAAATCATGAAAGAGCATCGTTAAAGTATTACTACTAACTATAGTCTGTATCTTCCTCCCCTATATATTTTTTAAGGACTTATTTATTTATTTACTTTTATAATAATTTTACCCCCTCCCCATTTTTGCTGTTGCTATGTCCATTCACTGGGCAACTCTCTGTGTCAATTTCCTGGCCTCTCTTCTCATCCTTCTCCTTGTGTCTTCACTGGGATTCGATCCTCGGAACCTCTGAGGTGGGAGAGAGGCATCCTACCACCTGCGCCACCTTAGTTCTTGGTTTTTCGGTGCGTCTTGTCTTGGCTGTCCCTTGTGTCACTCTCCTGTTACATCATCATCTTGCCGCATGGCTCTCAGGGCCTGATGGCTCACCTGCTCAGGAAGCCTGGCAGCGCACCTGTGCATGGGGCCTGGTGGCCCACGTGCCTTCTATATTTTTCTTTTTTAAATTTTTTACTGGGAGGTCCCAGGGATCGAACCCAAGTCCTTCCATATGAGAGATGGACACCCAACCACCCAAGTCACATCCGCCCCTGTGCTATATTTCTTAAGGTTGATCAAAGATACCCCAAGTTAGAGTCTTTTCCCATACAGGATGGTCATATAATAAATCAGGCTTAGTTTATCATCAGCATTCTAAAAACCAAACCTAGGGAGGAACACTAGGTCTGGGGACACATGCATGGCTTTTAATATAGCGAATGTTTAGCCTACCCTGATTATCACAAAATTAGGAAAGTGAAAATATTCGCACTATTCCTATTTTTATAAGTGTTTTTTATTAAGGATGGTAAATTTTATTGAACACCTCTTCTGTATTGATAGAGATGATCATGAAAATTTTCTCCTTCAATCTATTAATGTGGTGTATTACACTAATTCATTTTCTTATATTGAACCACCCTTGCACACCAGGGATAAATTCCATTTGATCATGGTGCATAATTCTTTTAATGTGCTGTTGGGTTTGATTTGCAAGTATTTTGTTGAGGATTTTTGCATTTTTTTCTTAGAGAAATTCATCTGTAATTTTCTTGTAGTATCTTTGAGTTAGGTAGTTTTCCCTCCTCTTTGATTTTAGGAAGAGTATGAGCAGGATTGTATTAATTATTCTTGGAATGATTAGTACAATTTACCTGTGAAGCCATCTGGTCTTGGGCTTTTCTTTGTTGGGAGTTTTTGATTACTGATTCAATCTCTTTGCTTGTTATTTGTCTGTTAAGATCATCTATTTTCTCTAGAGTCAGTGTAGGTTATTCATGTATTTCTAGGAATTTGTCCATTTCATCTAGGTTGTCTTAATTTGTTGGCATACAGTTATTCATAGTATCCTCTAATGATCCTTTTTATTTCTGTGGGGTCAGTAGTAATGTCCCCCCCTCTCATTTCTGATTTTAATTGCAGCTTCTCTGTGTGTGTGTGTCTAGCTAATTGTTGGTCAATTTTATTGATCTTTTCAAAGAACCAACTTGTGATTTTGTTAATGCTTTCTATAGTTTTTTATTCTCCATCTCATTTACTTCTGCTCTAATCTTTGTTATTTCTTTCCTTCTGCTTGCTTTGGGTTTAGTTTGCTGTTCTTTTTCTAGTTCCTCCAGATGTGCAGTTAGGTCTTTGATTTTAGCTCTTTCTTCTTTTTTAATGTACTCAGAGTTACAAATTTCCCTCTCAGCACTGCCTTCTCTGTATCCCATGAGTTGTGTTCTCATTTTCATTTGTCTCAAGATATTTATTGATTCCCCTTTTAATTTATTCTTTGACTTACTGATTGTTAGATGCTTTGCATAATTTCAATCTTATTAAATTTATTGAGACTTGTTTTGTGACCCAACATGTAGTCTATTATGGAGAATGATCCATGTGCATTTGAGAAGAATGTATATCCTGTTGTATTGTGGTGCAATTTCTGTATATGTCTATTAGGTCTAGTTCATTTATCATATTAGTCAAGTTCTCAGTTTCCTTATTAATCTTCTGTCTAGGTGTTCTATCTATTGATGAGAATTGTATATTGAAGTCCTCAACTATTATTGTAGAGATGCCTATTTTTCCCTTCAATTTTGCCAGTATTTTGCCTTTATATTTTGGTGCATCATGGTTAGGTGTGTAAATATAAATGACTGTTATTTCTTCTTGGTGGATTGATCCTTTTATTACTATAAAATGTCCTTCTTTCTGTGGAGTTTTTCTTTTTGGAGTAATGAAATTGTTCTACATTTTTTTGTGTGTGGTGAATGCACAACATTGTGATTATACTAAAAGCAATTGATCATACATTTTGGATAGATGATGCGGTATATGAATGTACCTCAATAAAACTGCTTTAAAAATGTCCTTCTTATGTAGGCCATTTTAAATCAGCACACACCACTCAGAACTGAGTGGGAGAGAGTGTGGTCTACAGTGTGAACTGTGGTCTATGGTTGGTGGCAAGGCTCCAGGATGTGTAAGTTCATTGAGGTTGGTGGGCCACACTTGTGGGAGATGTTTGTGTGGGATGTGGTGGGAGGTGTGGGAGGTGGGCAACATGGGAATTCCAGTGGGTTCCGTGTAATATTTTAGGTAATCTAAGCACCTCTTAAAATATATGTATATATATATATATATATATATATATATATATATATAACATTTTTGTAAGCAAATACACATATATGCACATATATTTATATATCATTATGCAAATGTTTGTATGTATTGTGAGAATTTTGATTTTTACCCATAATAAAAAAAAAAAAAAAGAGCAAATGAAAAAGAAAAACAAACAAACAAAAAAAAAGAGCAAATGTTTATTACTTTAGCACAAGTTAAGTGTAATCTAATATTTCTGTATTAAAGCTTTCTTAAAGAAAAAAAAAATAAAAAAATAAAAATGTCCTTCTTAACAGCTTTTGACTAAAAGTCTATTTTGTCCAATATTAGCTACTCCAGCTCTTTCTTTGGTTACTATTTGAATGGAATATCTTTTTCATCCTTCACTTTCGATCTATTTGGGTCTTTGGATCTAACGTGAATCTCTTGTAAACAACTTATAGTTGGATCATGCTTTTTAAAATTCATTCTGCTAACCTGTGTCTTTTGATTGGGGATTTTAATCCATTGCCATTCAGTGTTATTACTGTAAAGTCTATTTACTTCAGCCATTTTGTCCTTTGTTTTTTATGTCATATCTTTTTTTCCTCTCTCTTTTCCTTTATTGCCACCTCTTTTACAGTTTAGTTGATCTTTTGTGATGTTTGACATCCCCTTCTCATTTCTGTTTCTGTATATACTTTTTTTTTAAATTTTTTATTTATTTTTATTGTGGGTAAAAATCAAAATCCTCACAATACATACAAACATTTGCAAAATGATATATAAATATATATGCATATATGTGTATTTGCTTACAAAAATGTGATTTATATGTATATATATATATATACATATATTTTAAGAGGTGCTTAGATTACCCAAAATATTACACGGAACCCACTGGGATTCCCATGTTGCCCACCTCCCACACCTCCCACAACATCCCACACAAACATCTCTGTATATACTTTTAAAATACTTTCTTTGGAGTTACCCTGGAGTTTCCGTGGCTTTATCTCCCTTTTTCTGAATTTCATTCTCTTTTAAAGGACTCCAATAAGAAGATTAAGATGCACCCTGAATGAGGTGGGTCAAAACTTAAGATCCTACTCACTAAAAGATTCTACTTAGAGTAGTTCTACACCCACAGGAATGGATTAACTTTAAGAACATGCTTTTCTGGGGTACATACAGCTTCACTCCTTCACAGATGGCTTTGTGTGAAGGCTGTTCTTTGATGCATGGTCCAACTTATTCTGGAACTTTATAGTATCCCATGTTTAATTGTTCAGGTTTCCTTAGTGCTTCTTCATCTGATTCTTGCCCTGAGTATATGGTACAATTTTGTAAGATTACACTTTTTGTGCAATTGTTTCACCTCCAGAAGAAAGCTTTATTTCCTCTGTTTCTTCTCTGGAAATCTTGGTCTGATCTGTTCATTTTTCCAGACTTTTCACCCTATCTCCTATGATTTGTTTAAATTCTCTTCCTCACTTAGTGCCCCCTTTATCTTACACTTCCTTTCTGGGGGCCACGCTGTCTTATAGAAGGTCAGTTCCCCCACCACTTTTTTTTTTGTGTGTGTGTGAGATTTTTCTGCCTCCTCTTTCTTCCCCATTAGTATATTTCCCCTGGGGACCCAGATGGGGTCAATCCAGAAAGGTGGGTCTATCCAAAAAGGTACGGCTTGCGTTTAGGTGGTCCAGTGAACAGAGACGGGATTGAGTGAGCACACCTCTTGCCAACAGTTCTGCCATGCTCTCTCTCTTTTTCTCCCCTGGGGGTCCTTTTATATGTGGCACTCCTCAGCCGCTTGTCCTTTATCCTGGACCTCTGCCAACTTGGGCCCGTGGGCTGGGATATGCATGGGGTTCCATCTTGCTGCTGTGAGTGACTGCATAGTCTGCATCCACGGCCGGAGGGACCTGGCTCCCAAGCTGCGTGTGACTGAGTGAGGGGAACTGTCCAGACCCGCGGCTCCGGGATGAAAATCTCCTATCTGCTTGTGGAGATTATTCCTCTTTTTCTTCGATTCAGTGTTTGTGGAGTCCTCCAGTCTCTATTGTCCTCCAGAGTTCTAAGCAAGTGGGCTCTCCTTTTATTTGTTGATTCTGAGAAAAGACTTTTTCAGGGCATGTCTTAGTCGCCATGTTGATGGTGTCACTTTCCTCTAATCCTTTTGAGTGGTTCTTTCTCAGAATTGAGTGGTTTCTTCATTCAAAAGGAATGTACAGTACTCAGAGGAATCATTCAAGGGTGATCCTTTGAAGATCTTTAATAGTCTTTCTCTGTGCAGCTCTCTTCTCTCCTGTACTCTGCACTGTCAACTGGCTGCCTTACCCCTCTCCAGGAGACTGCTGGGCTTTTCTTGGGTCCCCATCCCTGAGCCACAGCCTGGAAACTCTCTCTAGGCTGGGACAATTCTAAGCTCATTTCATTTGTGTTTCTTTTCTCAGGAACCACTGTCCTTCATTGCCTGATGTCTAATGTGTTGAATTGCTTCAGCAAGAGGGTAAAACAATCCCTCTTAATCCATCTTGGTCAGATTTGGAAGTCTCATAACTTTTTAAAAAAATTATTTTGAAATAATTTTAGATTTAAATAAACATTGCAAAAAATAATGGAGTATATCCTTTACCCAGTTTCTCTTAATGTTACTAACTTAGATAAATATAGTATAATTATTGACACTAGGAAATTAGTATTCATACAATTTTGCTAACTCATCTTTAATTTCACCAATTTTCTCACCAATGTTTTTTTTTCTGGACCAAGGTTTAATTAGGATCATATATTGTGTTCAGTTTTTATGTCCCCTTAGTCTCCTCCAATCTGTGATAGTTCTTTAGTCTTTTTTTTTCCCTTAAACTTTTAATTTTGAAATAATTTTAATCCCAGAAGGTATTTGAAAAAATAGTAAAAAACCCAAACAGTGAACTCAAGCAACCCCCACCCCTGCTCAGATACCCAGATCCATCAAATTTAGCATTTTGCTGCATCATTGTATCTATTCCTCCAACCATCTGTGTCTATTTATCTATCTAATTTTATTTGCGAGTAGTTTGTATACATCATGCCCCTTGTACACATATAAATCCTTGTATATTTCCTGCGAACAGGAATATTCACTTATATAACAGCCTTAGGTACAGTTGTCAAGTTCAAGAACTTTAACATTGATATAAATCTTATAATCTATATTTGTTTTTTTTCAAATATTCCAATAATGTCCTTTTGGGCCTTTTCACTTCCATTATTCAATCCAGTAGAGGATCATGTATTGTATTGTCATTGCCTCTTAGTTGTTCTTTTTTTTTTTTTTTAATTGTGGAAACGTGTTCAACATAAGTTTTCCTATCCCAACCACTTCCAAGCATACCATTCAGTGGGATAAATTGCATTCACAATGTTGTGCTACCCTCAACATCACCCATTTTCCCATCACTCCAAACAGAAACCCTATACACACTGTGCATTAATTCCCCATTCCTTTCTTCCCCCACCCTACTTTTGGTAACTTGTACTCTGTCTCTATGCATTTTCATATTTTAGTTATTTCGTATAAGTGGAATCATACAATGTCTGTCCCTTTGTGTCTTATTTCAGTCAGCATGATGTCTTCAGGAGTCATACACGCAGTGGTATGTACCTGAACTTCATTCCCTTTTAAGTCTGAGTAATATTCCATTGTATGTATATACCACATGTTGTTTATCCATTCATTTGCGGATGGACATTTGGGTTGCTTCCAACTTTGACTATTGGGAATAATGCTGCTATGTACATTAGAATGAAAATATCTGTTTAGGTCCCTCTTTTTAGTTCTTTTGGGTGTATACCTAGAAGTAGAATTGCTGGGCCATATAGTAATTCTGTGTTTAACTTTTTGAAGAACTGCCAAGTGTTTTCCCCAGCAGCTATACCATTTTACATTTCTGCCTACAATGTATGAGGGTTCTGTTCTCCTCATCCTTGTTAGAACTTACTATCCTTATTTTAAAAATAGCTTTTCCTAATAGGTGTCAAATGGTATCTCTTTATGATTTTGATTTATTTCCATTTCCCATATAGCTAATAATATTGAGCATCTTTTCATGTGCTTATTAGCCATTTTTTTATCCTCTTTGAAGAAGTGTCTCTTCAAGACCTTTGCCCATTTTTAAATTGGGCTATTTGTCTTTTTAATGTTGAGTTGTAGGAGTTCTTTATTTTGGATATTAAACCCTTTTCAGACAAGGTGTCCAAATATTTTCTCCCATTTTGTTGGTTAACTTTTCACTTTCTTGATAATCTCCTTAGATGCAAAATAGTTTTTAATTTTTATGATGTCCAGTTTATCTATTTTTTCTTTCGTTGCTCATGTTTTTGCAATAGTCTAAGAATCCATGGCCTAATACAAGGTCCTGAAGATGCATCCCTCTGTTTTCTTCCGTTTTATAGCTTAATGCTTATGTCTAGATTGTTGATCCATTTTGAGTTAATTTTTATAAATGGTATGAGGTAGGTGTTCACTTTCATTCTTTTGAATGTACTCTCTGTCTCTATGCTTTTTTTCCTAACAACGTTTGTTGAAGAGACTGTTCCTTCCCCATTGAGTGGACATAATTCCATGTCAAAATTCAACTGAGCATGGAAATGTGGGTTTATTTCTGTGCTCTGAATTCTGTTTCATTGGTCTGTATGTCTGTCTTTGTGCTAGTATTTTCTTTCTTTGTCTTTTATGAAATTATACTTTTGAAGAGTTCTGGCCAGCTATTTTGTAGAATTTCCCTCAATTTGCATTTGTCTGAAACTTTTTATGATTAGGTTAAGGTTATGCATTTTTGTCTTCTGACCTCCGTTGTTTATGTTGAGAAGTTGGTGATCATTCAAATCGTTCCCCTGTGGGCATTGTATTATATCCTGAATATTGTGATTGTTATGTTATAGAGACTCTCTTTTCTGTTATGTTTCTCTGAAAAGTTTTTATTTTGTTTTAGAAGGCAGATAACTTGACTGTACTCAAACTCCAAACTATAGTCCTCTTTGATGAGGAAGCAGCTAAAGTTTCTGATCAGTTTTTTAGCCTTAACTGGGCTGCTTGGAGTATACCCCCCAAATGTATAGTTCAGAGGTCAGCTGAGATTTGGGCAGAGCGTACATGCAGAATTTAGTGCTCTCTTTGTCTCTTTCCTTCCTGGAATTTCTTCCCTTACTTTCCATCTGCTGGGTTGGCCCTGAATTCTGTCCTCTGGTTCTTCAGGTAAGAAGGACTGTAGGTATACTGAATTTTAACTGCCTCTACACACCTCTGACTTGTGGCCTGCCCTGAGTCAAGATGTCAATAAAATGGAAAACCCATTAAGAGCCATTCTCTTTTTCTAAGTGTAGGTTCTCCTGTTTCTGCTTTTGGTTGCTCTGTATGCTTTTAGGCAGTTATTATATATTTTATCCCAAGTGTTTATAGTTATCTGTGGGAACATTGGTCCAGTACTCCTCCATCACTTTTTATTATAGTTTTTTAAATTGGGAATTTAAATGGTTTCTTAAATTGGTATAGATGACAATTATGAATTTTTCTCCGATCACTGCTTTAAATGAATATCATAGGTTTTAACTTGTAGCATTTATTTTTTTTTTCAGAAATTCTGTAATTTGTATTTCCCTCTTTACCTAAGAGTTGTTTAATAAAGAGTGTTTTAATTTCTAGGTGGAACAGCCTTTTTGATTTTGTTCTTAATAACTAGATCTATTCCACTGTGATCAGAGAGTGTTGTTTGTAATATTTCTACTTTGTAGAAATTACTGATGTTTTGTTTTGGCCTAATACATGATCCTTTTTGGGGACTGTTCATATGTTCTTGAGAAGAAAGTGTGTTCTCTTTTGTCAGGGTTTGGTGTTATATACACACACACATACACATATATAGATATGCATTTTTATGTAAATACATATCTTTATATATGTTTATATAGGAGAAAAATATGTATTTATGTAGAAAACACCACACTCTAATTTGTTTATGTGTGCTTGTATTCAATGAAATTTACTTTATTAGTGAAGTTGTTTAGACCATTTATATCTTTATTTAAGGACCTATCTTATCTTACGTTGATAACCCTAGTCATTAATGTGTGTTTCTGTCCATTTTTCCTTGTATCTCTTATAGTTTCTACTTTATATAGATTGTTGCTGTGCTATCTGGTGCATAAATATATATAACTATTATATCTTCATTGTGGATTATGGCTTTTATCATTTAAAATTTTACTGTTCTATTTAATGCATTTTGGTCTGAATTCCACTTTGATATCAGGATCATAATCCTTGTTTTCTTATTATTTCTAGTTGTCTTATTTATCTTTGTACATCTCTTTAGCTTGAGCTTTTTCAAATCACTCTTAGATGTATCCTTTATATATAGCATATAATTGGATTTTTCTTTATAAGCCAATTTGAAAATCTTTATTTTAATAGGTGATTTAAGTTCATTTATGTTTTTGATATGATTGAAATGTTTGGAATCAACTCTGGTTATATTTTTCATGTTAAAATTATTGTGTTTAATTATCATGGTCACTGCCCCTCTATTTAGTGTGTTTTCTTTGCTATTTTATTTTGGTAATCTTTCTGTTCAGTAAAGTTTGTGTTTTTATTCTTGTGTTTTTGTGTGTGTGTGTGTTATATTTTTTATAGGGATCTTAATCCCCCTTTCTCTTACTTACCCACTTACTATCTTGTCTATCAGCTTTTAATAATATCCTTTGAATCCAACTTGTTATCTGTTAGTCAGTGATGTAATTCTGCTTTTCCTTGTCTTTCTTCTTTCTCCCATTCTATTTACTTGCATTAGTTGCATGTCAGAACATACAACATTTATGTAGTATTCTTTTACTCATGTCCCCACCCTTATTTTATTTTTAGCTCTACAGTTACATTTATTAAATAGTCCTTTTATGGAAGTTTTCCTAGTTATCTTTTGGTTGAATGAACCTCAAATCTTAGTACAGGGACTGGCAAATTTTTGGCCAGCCCTCTAGCTAAGAATGTTGTTTCCTTTTCAAAGGGTTTTAAAAAGCATATATATCAAATATATATATATCAAAGAAGAATATGCAGCAGAGATTGTATGTGACCTGCAAAGCCTACTCTCTGACCCTTTATGGAAAACATCGCGGATCCCTGCTCTCATAGATTCCTCAGGAATTGCACTTATGGGTTGTATTCTGAGTTCTTACACAATAAAAACTGTTCCAAAACTTTGATACTTAAAGCTATCTAAAAAAAGGTCATCTCTTTCTTATTTAATGTCTTCATATGATAAAGAGCATAGAACCAAGATATTTAAAATATCATATAAAGATATTTTATATCTCTATTCCATGCTTTGGTCTCACCTTCCTGTTCAACTTCAAATCTTCTCACTCTCTGCCTTATGCTCTGAGGTAGAACACCACCCATCTGCCCATAGTTCTTGCACATCTCAGTCTTGTTTGAGTCTCTGTACTTTTGCTCATGCCTCTCTCCTCATCCTCTGACCAGGTTAATTCTTACTCTGTTAAAACTTTTTAAAACTATTTCAAACTGTTCAACTGACTTTGCAAGTATAACTTCCAGAAAGTCATCCCTCTGCTAGGTCAGTTTCTCTTTCTAACCCCTCTCCCCCGTCTCACTGCTGTGCTCCAGGAACCTTTCTTATCAATGAACTTATCACATCGTATTATAATTGTCTGTTTGAGTTTGTCTCCCTGAGGAGACTTTATGCTCCTTAAAGACATGAGTCTTGGGAAGTGGCTGTGGCTCAATCAGTAGGGCTCCCGTTTACCATATGGGAGGCCCCGGGAACCGAACCCGGGGCCTCCTGGTGAAGGCAAGCCCGCCCGCACGGCGTGGTTAGCTGACCCAGCGAGCACAAGCAGCAAGGGGGGTATAAATGAATAAATAAATAAAATCTTAAAAAAAAAAAAAAAAAAAAAAAAGACATGAGTCTTATTTATCTTTATAGTCTCAGAACCTTAGGTAGTGTTGGGTACATAATAGGACTTTTGATATATGTTTGTTAAATGAATGAATAAATAGATTGAACAGTTGGGAAGGATTTCCAATCAAGCCAAAAAAATTTAAAATAAAAAGGCGGTATTTGATCTGAGAGATGTAAACCCTGGAAATAGCTATCAAAAATAACCTTTTCTGAGTTGATAGGATATTTGCAAAGCTATGCTATGTTGAGGAAACTGTCCTTTACTACTTTGGAAGTTAGAAATCCATTTTATTTTTACTATATAATTCTTCATGGTTGGTTTTAATTTATTTAGTTAAGCCCCAATCAAGGGAAGTATGTAGATACTTTATTAACTGCCACTGATTCTTGGAGGTAACCAGAATTCAGTGTTCTTAGAATGTAGCATCCAGCAGCTTTTCAAACTCCAATGTATATTTTTTAACATGTGCGTCCTGTAGCATAACGTTGAATCAAGCAGTAAAAGGTATTATTTTCTTTCTAGATGAGTTTCAGCCAAAATCTATAATTGTTTCTAAATATTGCATAAATGTTAATAAAACCCAAGTCGAGTATTATGGATTTATACAAGGACTTTATTTTTATAGTGGGTATCATTAACAATTAGTTATGCAGGCAACATTCTGCTTTTTTCTAAAGACTTGCCAGTTATATTGGTTATCTCCTCTACCAACCAGAATAACAAAAAAAGGGAAATCAGTCTAAAATTCTTTGGCATTTTAGGTATTTTTACTATATTTTTTTAATTCAATGTAAAACCATGAATCAAATATCCTAGTTTCTACTGTGATCTCTCTGGTTGATTTACATTGCTTGTCTCAACTATTTATATTGTGAATTTTAATAGTTCAAAAATTACTTAGGCTCTTAATAAATACAGAATATATTTAGTAATTAGTTGATAAAGGATTGCCATTTTAATCTTTTCACCACATTTTAAGACTCTAACTCAAACTGTTCTCCTTTTCCCCAGTTTTGTAACACTTGGGAATAATTTAAATTTTTATTGTGCTTCTCGCAGTTTTTTTTTTTCACATGCAAACAGAAGGCTGTGTAGGTGCCTTGTAAAAGGCTGTCTTGGTGACATCCCTAAGAAGAACCTAGTGCAATCCTGTTAAAAAAGTTTTCTGTGTCTTAGCTTTGAAATATTTTAAAACAGAAAAATCATTAGCAAGAAAGGAAATATAGCCATTTAACCACCATTTGCCAGTGAGTTTCCTTCCTTGGTTAGAGGAGCAGAGTTCTTTTTCTTTGTTTTAAGTTATCTGATATTGTGTTGACATCATCAGACAATTTACATTTTGCAATAAAAATGAAAGCTAAGATGGGGACAGGGGTAGCAGATAGCACCAGCCTGTAAACGTTATTGGAGTTTGGTTTTTGCTCTTTGTTTTCCTTGCCAACACAGTACATCTCTTTGGAGTCAGCCAGAAGCTAGAGGTAAAGTGTTGCATAAATCGAAAGGCTTGTTCAGGTGGCAAGAAGTCCCTTAAATTACCATGAGTTCTCATTTGTAAAATGATTAGATTAAATAAGATAGCGTTAGACTCTCTTCCAGTTGCAAGACCCTAAGATACAGTAACAAAAATATGTTTGAAAAGATTAATACAATAACTGGGACACTGATATTATCCCATTGCTTTGGCACAGAACTTCTTTCCTGTTGCTGTGCTCGCAGCTTAAAATTACAACGCACTGAGAAGGTTCATGAGCTGACTGCTCCCGTGTCTCTATGTGTCTGAACGCTTTGGCTACCAGAAGGACGGAAGTACCTTGTCTTTGGAGATCTTAGGCTTTGAGCTTTACTTCCTGCGGTCTTATTACCTCTGAAATGTGATGCAGGCTCTTCCTCAGTAGGGACCGGTCTCACCCAGCTTTTGGTTGGTAAGACTATGGACTGTCTTGTGACTTTTCTGTTTTAAGTACATGAGAAAAAGTGTGTGTGTGTTTGTTGGGGCTGGGAATTAAGGGTTAGGAGTGTATAGATATTCATTGTTTTACAAGATCCTTCCCTTTCTTTCTTACATTAACTGAGGATATTCTTTCTCCTGAGGATACCAAGTAGCCACAGTCCCCAGAGGAAAGGCTGGTCATCCATGTCACTAGGACTCCGAGGCTGGTTTATATTCTCTTAACCTCTCCCCACTACTTCTCTCTAACAATCACTTGACCTATGTGAGGTTCATGAAACCTGGCTGTGCTACACCCAACTTGTCCTTCTTACTGTCACTTCCTATTTTTCTGGTCACTTCCTACTCATCAAAGCCTTCAGTATCCGAGTTACAGTCTTCTCTTCCATCCCCACTGCTACCATCATTACTGGCAGCTTATAGCTGTACCTGATGATGTCTATTCCAACATCTCAGGCTGAAAGTTCCTTGGCCTCTTCAAATTTCAGTGATTGTCATGTCCATTCACATCAGCATTCCCTCTGCATGGGCATAGTGTGTGCCTAGTTCATCACCTGAAAGTGCACCACAGAAATGTAAAAACTATTATACCAACGTTTGACCACATTTTCCTGTTCATCTAGCTGATTTTCATTTTCTTACTTCCACCGTACCTTTTATTTCATTAAGACCTCTAGATTTTGGACCTCTTCCTCCTTGTCTAAGCATCCCTCTTCTGGTCTCACTGTCATTGTTATGCAGCCTGATCCCCCCTTGTGTCACTGCAGGCCCTTCTGCCAGCATCCTCAGCTTCTTATCCCCCCCATTTTTTCTCCTACAACTCTCTAGCTGATACTTGGGCGTGGATATATCCAACCATGTGCTCTATCCATTCCTCCGGCTGGCCCTGCTGGGTGGAAACAATTTTGCTAGTTTGTGCTTGCACAGTTCCCAAGTTTCCATTGTAGCCTGGGTCTTCAGGACCAGAGGGCTGAGGTATTTGGCTGCATAGTACTCACAGTGTGCATCCAACACATTTTACCTATCCTTTCTCCCAGTGCTGGGCACCCAGGTTGCCTCCAACTTTCTGCCACCATAAACAATGATAAAGTAGTGAACATCTTCATTATATATTTACTAATGTACACTAGTGATAATATATTATCACTTGAATATATTCAAGGCGAGGAATTACTGGGTCATAGGGCATGCATATATTTATTTTGATAAAGTAATACTAAATTGCTCTTAAATTTGTTCTAATGTTCCTTTTACCAATATATGAGCTTCCTATTATATCTATATTTATATACATATCTAATCTATCTATAATCTACCTATCTATCTATCATCTATCTATGGCATAAGAAACACACACACACATATAAGATATTTTGCCAGGTATTAAGTTTACTACTTATCTGATGGCCCAAGCCTAGGCCAGGACTCTGTGGGCTCGAGTTCCCATTTCTCTCCTTTGGGAGCAGTCTAACCCTTTACTTTGCTTGTGGAGTCAACCAGATGCCCCACTGAGCTCACAAACATGTGCTTATGGGGTTTTCATATGGTGTAGGAAGCCATCAGGACCATGCTCCTGATGGTCAGCATGGTGTTTCTTTTGTGAGCTCATGCCAGTGATGTGCTGGTAAATCTTTATCAACTAGCAATTTTACAAAAAGTCCCATACCATGTGTCAGTTCCTGTGGTGTAAATATTCCTATCATGGTCACTTTCAGGTTACCAATATGAAGTCACTTAATGCAGTTGGAAATAGATACTAATAAGCAACTGTTGTGAGCTGGTACTAGCCACCTCCAGTACATCAGTGAATTTCTCAAGACTGGATTGCCTGAATAGTTTTGACATGCTGGTTTTGGATGACTCTTTCACATATCAGAGAATGAGTTCAGCATCCTGGGCTACCAATAACCTACTACAGACTCTTGGGATTGAACCACATGTGGGCCCATGCTTTGGCTCTCATCTATATGTTTGGTCATGGTGCTGCCTCAGGTCTACAGCACCCATGGCAGTCGACATGGTGGCAGACATCCTTTACTCTGTGTGCCATATCCTGCTGGCACCCAGGGCAGTCACTCTACTGCCTCCTTAGGCTCAGGAATTTCTCTAAGGGTGGCTGCACCTACCTCCTTTGAGGGCTTCTGAGACTACCGGTGGGCTTATCTGATTAATGCCCTCTCTTGCCTCTGATTAATATAGTGATATTATATTCTGCTGGGTCACACTTAAACTGTGCCAGGAAGAGACCGACATTCCTTGTGCAAATGAGACTACTCTTCTTGATCCAGCCATGGGCCCCTTACCGATTCTCCCCACTGGTGGTGGTGGTGTGTGGAAGGTAGTAGTGTGAACATTAAAATAACATACAGTCCAATTTGACATTGATACCCAGAGACAGAACCATCATCATGGCCCTCCTGTTAGAGTGAGGGTATGTGAGGATCAGGCAATAAATGGAGTCCTGGTTCAAAGTTTGGCTTATATTAGATAAATTGGATCCATAGATCTACTTAATGGTATTTCTTCCAGTCCCCCCAAAAGATTTGGGATTGAAATATTTGGAAGTTGGAGTAACTTCTATATTGGATCCTTGTCCCGTAAGGTAAAAGCAGTCATAATGGGGAAGGTCACATGGAAATCTCTCCCACTGTCCCTACCTCAGCCAAGAAAATAAAAACTGTATTGCATATTCTGATGGATGACTGAAATTACAGCTACTCTTAAGATCTAAAGGATGCAGAAATGGTAGTCCTTATTGTATCTCTATTTAACTTGCCAGTCTGGCTGGTGCAGAAACTTGGTGGATCCTAAAGAATGACTGCAGACTACCATAAGCTCAACTAAGTAGTAGCCCCGATTACAGCTACCATGCCAAGGTAGTATCCTCTTGGGTGGGTTAATATGGCCCCACATACTTGGTATGTAGCCATGAAGCCTTTGATTGTACAAGTCCATTATTTTCTATCCCAACAAAGAAATAGAATCAGAAACAGGGTGCATCCACATGGACAGGAAACAATATACATTTGTAATTTTGTTCCATGGCTTTTTTAAGTTTCTTGTTCTTTATCATAACATAGTCCAAGTAGATCTAGATCATCTGGACATCCTGTAGAATATCATATTGATCCCTAACATAAATACATTTGCAGATCAAGCAGGATGAGCAAGGTATAGTTACCATGCTAGAAGACTTTGGTACAACACATGCATGACAAACCCTAAGTTTTTAGGGACTCCAGAGTAAAGTTTTTAGGAGTTTGTGGCCAAGAACATGCTGAAAAATCCTCTTCACTGTAAAAGATAAATGTTGCATTGTGCCCCTTTGGCCACTATATCCTTGTACATCCTACTACAATGCCTAGTAGGCCTCTTTGAATTCCAGAGGCAACACATTCCATATCTAGGCATCTTGTTCCACTCCATATAGTGGGTGATATGGAAAACTGTCAGCTTTGAGTGGGGCTTGGAGCTGGTAAGAACTATGAAACAAGTCGAGCCTCTGATGCAAATAACCCTGTCACTTGGGCCATATGATTTGGTAGATCCATGGTATTGGAAATATCAATGGTGGAAAAAGATGTAATGACGAGTTTCTCCCAATGGGAGAATTACAAAAAGACCTCTTGGGATTTTGGAGTAACTTCTTGCCATCAACAGCAGAGAATCAATTGCCTTTTGAGAAATAGCTGCTGGGTCCCAGTAGTGGAATGCTTGACCTTGGGAGACCAAGTGACCGTGCTTCTTTTTTTTTTTTTGTATTCAAATTATTTATTTGTCCTCTAATTTCTTCCATGCTTCTTGAAATAGTACATCTGAGACTAAGCATGAGTTGGACTAGAAGACACAAACTGGCTGAATGAACAGATAACCCACACCCCACCCCGTGTCACCCATCATATTTGCACCATTGCCCCTCCCACATGATCATACCTATGGCGTTCTGTATGATGAGCTGAAGGAAGAGGAAAAAGATGAACTTAGCTTATGGGTAGGTCAGCTTAATATGTAGGTATAAACTGAATATGGACAGCAGCTGCATTACTGCTCCACTTGGTGGTCTTGAAAGACAGTGGTGAAGGCAAATATTCCCAGTGGACAGAGTTTTGAGTGGCATACCAAGCTATCCACTTTATATAGAAGGTTAAACTATATAAGGACTCATGGGTAGTTACAGGCTTGTCTGAGATGGAAGGAAAAAGATTGGAAGATTGGTAACAATGAAGTCTGGGGTAGAGACATATGGGAGTGGGCACAAAGTGTAAAGATCTATCATACATTAACATGCCTCATATAGAATCCACCGTGGAAAAGACCCTAAAAAAATTAGACAAAATGAGTTGACCATTTGATATTAGCCTTTATTAGCAACCATTAGGGCTGGCTTGAGAGCATATGGAGGAAGTGTTCACACTAGCGGCTATTGAGGCTATGAATCGGCTCAAGAGCATGAATTCAAGTCTGATATACTGCTGCCTCTGTATGTCCAGCCTACTAACAACAGAGATCAACACTGAGCCCCTGCTATGGCATAATTCCTCTGTCACAGATGTTACTTGCCAATGAACTTTAGTACTCCCAACTCTGTCTCTGTGTCTGCTTCCCAGAGAACACCACCTGTGACAGGATGTCTTTCCCAAGAGGACATTGCTTGATGTGATTCTTTCCAAAACATGTCATGCTTCTCAACCACTATTCATTCCACTCATGCATGCTCCTCTCTATCAGTTGATTGTGCCTTAATTTCACAAAGAATCAGGTAAAAATTCCCACCACATTCCATCTTCAAAAGTATAAATATTAGCATCCTCTTCATCTACTTTTCTACAACATCAGAAGTAGAGAGGTCTTTTATCCTGTTCCATGCCAGTGCCTCCCTTTTGTCCTCTGTATACAATATTTCCCTTCCCTCATAAGATAAAAGAATGTTAAAGTCTCTTCTTCCTTTATATAAAGAAATAAAATAAGTAAAGAATTCCCTTTACCTGCACACTTTACTGTTTATCTCTTTCCAACTTCATAGCCAAAGTTCTTGAAAAATCATTTTACTCTTGCTATCTCTATTTCTTCTTCACCTTCAACTTCCTCTTTCATCTAATAAGGTTTTAGTGTGTTTTGTATTAGAATAAAAGATTTTTCAAAACAAGTATTTGATATTTATTCTAATGAGACCAGAGCTTCTCTTTATTAAATATTCCCTTCATAAATCAATCAGTGCGAAACATTTGATGAAACCTCAACTTAAATTTCCAAGCACTTGGAAAGAATCATTCTGTCCACTGAGCTTAGGGGGAGCAAAGCCCAAGTCAGGTGATGTAGATCTGGATAGACTGGGCAGGCATATGACATCGATGAACTTCTTGCACTTACTTCCACAGCTATCTTTCCTGTCCTCCATGAATAAAGGAAGTCACTAGTATTCTCCAGAACTCTGTGGTAGAATGGAGGCAGAGTGGTGGGGAGGGAGGAAGGCATCAAAGGAAAGAAGGGTTATGTGAGTAGTCTGACCCATCATTTTGACACGTCACCTTTTCCCTCAGTTTCCTCCTCTCCATATCCATTTACTGACATTGACCTCAAGTACATATTGATCAGAGTACTTGACACTAAGGCACATAGGACCAAGTGGCTTAACTTTGTAAAACTCCATAGATCTTTCTGTTAAGATTCAGATGTGCTTTTGAATTGAGGCCAGCTTCCTACTCCTCCTTTCCTGATGGCCTCAGGATACTCAACCTCCTTTCCTTTGTTCTTCCTCTACTTTAGAAGAAAAGACCAACTTTATATTTCATAATTATTATTATAAAGGCAATACCTGTTTACTGGAGAAAAATTGGAAAGTACAGAGAAGGCCAAAATTAATTTATAGTCCCACTTTTATTTTGGTATGTACTTTTCCAGATCATTATGCATGGGTGGCTGATTTTTGTGATGAGTGTATGTATGTACAAAAGTCTATTGCATTAGTCTATGACAAAAATGAAGATACACACACGCATATAGACTTTTAAATTTACCACAATTGCTTTATAACCAGTGTTTTTTGCTTTTCAGAAAAACAACTTTTGATTTTATATCATTTTGCCTAGAATTCCATTATATAGTTATATTACTATTTACTTTATTAAGCTCCTATTCTGGACATTTTAGATTCCTAGAATTTTTTGTAAAGTATATTAAGACTGCTGTGACAAACATCCTTGTACCTAAATCTTTATGCACATTGTCATTTTCAAAATTCTAAAATTGGAAATCTGGATCAAATGACATGCATTTTTTTGTTTGTTTGTTTGTTTTTGTTTTTGTTTTGATTCTTCGACTAAGACAGCAGAAGAGATGATTTATTTAACACGTGTTAATACTCGGCCACAACTGAGAACAGAACTAGTCCAGAATGTCACATGTCCAGGGTAAAGGACCAAAGGGATTGCTTTGGTGTGAGCAGGTGGGTCTCTCAGAGGTGTTCAGGGAAGTTTGACGACTTTGGAAGTTCTAGATCCAGTGTGAAGAGTTCTAGGCAGTAGCATGCAGTCAATAACTTGTACCAGTGTCCCAGGTCTCTGGCATTCAATATTCCTGCTCTTCTCGTCTCCATGCCGTTTACTTGGACTTCTGCCTCATCTTTCTCCTTTTGCGCTTCTGTCTGCACATTCACTTCTTCCTCCACTTAGCTCTCATGGCTTGGAGGTTTCTAGCAGGATGGTGCTAAGGCCGAGAAAGTGATTTGCATATTTTTAATGTATTTTGATGTATTTACTTCCAGAAAATTTTTTACTCAGAACGTAAGCTTTTAAGAGAGTCCTTGGCTAAAATTGGTTAGTTATCATTAAAAAAATACTTTTCTAATCTTATAATCCCCAAATGGTATCTCCTTTTTTCATTAAAGCATCAACCACCCACTCATCTTTCAGAGATCAGATCCCCACAAATAGCTGCAAGATAGAAGACAGCCAGGCTTTTTTTTTTTTGCTCACCCCTGCTTTGCCGATCGCTGTGTTAGGTTCTGGGAATCCTGAAATAAATACGGCACAGCTCTGGACCACCAGGCATTTGAGTTTAAGGAGCTAGGGGCCGGGCGTTAGAGACTGGTCCACGTCGTCACAGCGCAGTGAGCCAGGTGCTGACAGTGTGGAAGTGCTATGGGAACACACAGTGGGAGTGAGTCCAGCTCTGAGCGTTAAGTCTGAGCTAAGACAAGCCAAGATTAGGAACCAACGAGGCGTAAAATCGGGCTTTCAGACAGGGATGGCAGCATGTATCAAGGCAAGGAAGTGTGCAGCCTACAGTGCCCTTGCTGGGGACAGCAAGGAGCCCGGTATGGCTGGGACATAGTGTTTAAGGTGGGGAGAGACAGTGAATGACGCTAGAACGTAGCAGGAATTGTGTGGTGAAGAGGCTGAACACCAGCATTTAGGATTCTTTTCTTGTGGGTGCTAAGGAAGTATTGGAAGACCTTAAGCAGAGTCACATGATCAGATCTGTGTTTTGGAGAAATAACTGGGTGCTGTGTGGAGGGCCGCCTGGGGGGGGCACAGCTTGAAGCGGGGAGGCTAGCTTCGGAGCCTTGCACATTTGTCTCCACCAGAGATGAGGACAGCAAGACCTTAGCCAGGAGAGGGGATGGAAACAAGGGCGAATTTAAAAATAATAAGGGGTAATAGTAACAGCATTTGGGGGTAGATGTGTTGAGTATGAGAGAGATGGGGTTTTCTGACTTGGGTCATGTAGCTGAATAGTGGGGCCATTTCAGCCAAGATGCCCTTTGGTTCCACATTTCCATTCCTGAGTCTTACGCACTACCCCAGACTAGATGAATACATTGTGCTGCTTTGTCACATACTGCAAAAAAAAAAAAAAAATAACCTTCATGGAGTTGGGAAAGGTAAGAGAAAGGTAGTTACAATGGACAAGGAGATAGAGGAGTTAGAAACTACTGTTAACGAGGCTGGAGATTTAATGGTGGTGAGAGAATAGGATAAAATCAAAGGCAACAAGCCATTAAGGATTTGGACAATGTGAACAAGGATTTGTTCATAAAGTCCTGAAATACCAAATTAGGAGATGACCCCGGATGTATAAAGTGGGAAAATTTGGACAATAAACCTTTGTAAATTTTGGAACCTTGAGACAAGTGGAGGTACAGTCTGAAAATTTTAAGAAGGTCTAGAACCTTTCGTCCCAAGAAACCTCCAGACTGAGGCTTAGAGATGCCCCTAACTCCGTTACATCTGGCCCAAGTATCGGCCTGCTATCCCCACAAACGCCTGTAGTGTGAACATCCTGGTTAAGTACTAAGTGGCAATATCCTAAAAGACCACAAGGTGGTAATGTCATTTCATGTCTGCTTTTGAATCTGTGTTGCTTTCACTCTGGTTGCTTCCTCTTTACATGTGCACTGAAGCCTCCTTTCTCTGTGTTTCAGTCTTTTAATTTTTCTGCCTTGAATTATATATCTTTAAAATTTTTTTCTTCTTTCACTTTCACCTCATTTCCTTAACTGGCCATCATTAGAACTGATACAAATTTTCCATTATTCATTGAATAGAATTTTGTTTTGTCACTAAATTTAAAAAATTATTGTGGAAAAATTGAAACGTGTATGAACGTATATAAACTAATATAATGAACTACTATGTGCCCATTATCAAGCTTTAAAGCTATCAATTCATGGCCAATATTATTTCATCAATACTCCTACCTACTTCCTGCCTCACATGTTATTTTGGATCAAGTTCCAGGCAATATATCATTTGATCTGTAAATATGTTTGTATATCTCTCTCATGCATGAGGACTCTTAAAACATAACTAGAATTCAATATTATTTCTCCTAAAATAATAATAATTTTTTAAAAAAAGACTTATTTATTTATCCCCCCCTTGCTGCTTGTGCTTGCTGTGTCCATTTGCTGTGCGTTTTTCTGTGTCTGCTTGCCTCCCTTTGTTGCATCATGGCCTGGCTTGCCCACATCAGGAGGCCCCAGGAATCGAACCCGGGGCCTCCCATATGGTAAACGGGAGCCCAACCACATAAGCCACATCCGCTTCCCCTAATAATTTTTAATATTGCAAAATCCAACTGGATGTTCAAATTTCCATTTGCAGCTTAATCAGTCAAGTTTTAAAATAATTTTACAATCTGTTGGAATCAGTATCCAAATAAGGTCTATACATTTTGATGGAGTGATTTGTCTCTTAATATGTTTTATTTTATAGGTTCCCACTTTCTCTTTCTTTCTCTCTCTTTCTAACTTGTAATTTATTTATTGAAAGAACTAAATTAGTTTGCCTGTGTTTTCCCACAGTCTGGATTTTTCTGACTGCTGTCAATTTTTAAAATGGGGAGTGAAGTCTTTTGTCTTTTTCTAAAAAAAATTAAGGTGAATCTAACTACTTACCTTGTTTCCTGTTGCTGGGGTTCTGAACACTGCTGGAAAAAATTACATACCTATACAATTTTTGACACCAGTAACCAGCCTCAGGTGAACTGTCAGTACAGGTCAGACCATCACTTTTCTTGCCACTAATAAATTTTACTTTCCTCTGTTTCAAACCTTTACCAAACTTAAACACTGTACCCTACCTCTTCCCATTTTATTCCACCAAGAGTTTGACTTCTACTTCACACAGAAAATAGATGGGAAGTTTCTTCCTGCTTTCTCCCCTCCACCTCTATGTCTATGATGCCACCCATTCTTAGCCCCCATCCCAGATAAAGGTGTATTATTTTTGTCTCCGCCTGCACTGTGCTCCACTTGCTATTCCGTTTCCTTGTTATCTTAGATGGACTTCTCCATTGGTCCTGGCTATGCTAAAATAACTCCTCCTCTAGTGTCTCGGCAGGGCCACCTCATGTTGAGCAGGTTGTGCCCTGCAAAGAGGCACTCAGCCCAAGGGATGGGTGGGGCCCTGCCTGCCCGGCTGTGTGCCCTGGCCACGACGGCCTCTGCCCAGAGGGACATCTTTCTCTACTTATCACAAGGGCACCAGTGGGCTACTGGTAGCTGTATTCCAACCTCTTCTGCAAGTTACTTCCCCTTCTCATCATGTCCAAACCTCTAAAATTTCAACAATTTGCATTTACTCCCATCCCTAAATCCCAAAAATTTTTCTCTAAGATTCCAATGATCATCTAGTTGCTAAATACAAATGCCCTATTTTCTATTTTCGTTTTGTTTTACCTGTATTCAGCTAATGACACAGCAGATCATCCCCAAGTATGCCAGGCTCTGCTTCTCTGGACTCTTCTGGTGTTTTCTGAAACACCCTGCTTTCCCAGTTCTCCTCTTAGCTCCCTCACTGTTTCTTCTTCATTTCTTTTGGCTTCTCTATCTTAAATTTCGGGGTTGCTCATGGTTTCCCTACTCCTCTCCTCTAATCCAGTAGGCCCTGCCTAGTTTATCCATTTCCATGGCTTCACACCATCTCTCACTCTATTCTGATGACTCCAAAATCTCTAAAACTAGCCTCAATTTTTCTCCTGCGCTCTAGTCCCAAACTTGTAACAACCTTCAATGTATATTAACCTGAATTCTCATGGACACTTCCCATTGTTCTGACTTTTGTATTCTTGATTGACACCATCTGTAGCAGTTTGGCAGTTTGATATAGTTATGAATTCCAAAAATAGATATTGGATTATGCTTGTAAACTGGTCTGTTCCTCTGGGAGTGATTAAATTATGATTAGGACTTTGATTGGACGATGTCAGTAGGGTGTTGAGCCCTGGGCCTTGGTGGGTGGGGTCTCACAGATAAAAGACATGGCAAAGGACAGAGTTGTAGTATTTTGATGTTGGAGTTCTGATGCTGAGCGTTAATGCTGGAGCCCAGGGGAGTCAGCACACAGAGGAGTGTGGTCGTGAGGAAGGAGAGAAGGCCCGGGGAAGAGAAACAAGCTGTTTGCCTGATAGTCTACAGCTGGCCTTGAGGAGGAAACGGAGGAGCTAAGCCCGGAGAGAAACGCAGCCCCGGGAAGAGAGGAACTCAGGAAGCCTGAACCCTGGCAAATGTCGGCAGCTATCTTGCTCCAACATTTGGCAACAGACTTTGATGAAGGAAGAAACTTATGCTTTATGGCCTGGTAACTGTAAGCTTCTACCTCAAGTAAATACCCTTTTGTAAGTGCCAACAGATTTCTGGTAATTTGCATCAGCACCCCTTTGGCTGACTAATAGACCATCCATTCGTTTTCCCAGGCTGAAATTTTAGTCAGCTCTCAGGCATTCCATTCTTTCATCTATTAAATCCAATTAATCCCTAAATTCCCTTAGATTTACTTAATTCATTTGTTCTAAAAATATGTATGGAGATTCTGCTATATGTGAGGCAATGCCTAGGCACTGGGAATTCAGCAAAAATCTCTGCCCTCATGGAACTTACAATCTAGTTGAGGGGCAGGTTTTGCAGAAAAACAAACCAGTGAATAAATATATGGTATAGAAGATGGTGATGGAGCAAGTTTTAAATGTATCTCATCTCTGGCCTTTCCTTTCCACTTGTCCTGCCATTGGTATGGCCCAGGTTCTCTCCGTTTCTTGCTTTTACTATTGTCCCAGTCTCCAAAGAGTTGCCTTTGCCCCTGGTCTTTCTCTCCACTGTACCCCATTATCCTACTTCCACATGGTGAGTATTAAAAAAAAATCAACATTGATAATGCAATGCTTTTGCCTAAATCCTTAGAAATAATTTCCAGGCTTCTTGGCATGGCAAGTCCGGCTTTACTTATCTTTTCAGTTTCTGTCACTCTCCCCTCTTCCTCCCTCCACTCTCCCAACTTTTGTTGCCATCACGTCAAACTTCTGGCCTTTTCTTGTCCTGCCGTCTCCTAACACTGGGCTTCAGCACATAACCTGTATTCCTGCCTTGAACACGACTTTACATGCTTATGGCCTGAAAGTCATTCCTGTGGGAAAACTTTCTTCAATCCTCCAGGCTGAGTTAGCCATCCCATCCGCCAGGCTGTACAACCACTATTTTCTTAGCTCTGCAACAGCTTTTTAACATGTTTTTTTTTCCCTTGTAATTTAGCCTCAGGGTAGAGGCAGGGGTAGAAATAATCTTATTCATCCATGTGACTCCAGAACTACCTTAGTGCTTCAGCCATGGTGAAGGCAAAGATGAGCTCTGCCCAACCTCTGGGGTCAGACAGACCTTGCCCGACTCCTGGCCTTTCCTTTTACTACATGTGTGACTTTGAACAAGGTACTTGAACTTCCTATGCCTCAGTACCCTCACGTTTAAATGGAGATTAATGATTGAACATATCTCTCAGAATTGTTGTAAAGATTGGTGGAAATAATGCATATAAATTACTTTACATGATATATGGTGATCATAAATGCTCAATAATGCTAGTTTTTACCATAGGCTTTTAAAATGAATGGAATGCCTATGACCCATGTTCTTATGATCCCCACTTAAATGATTATACTCTAAGTTAGTAGCCCCCAAGGGAAGAAGAAAAGATTGCTCACCACTGCCTTAGAGAATTCAAAGGAAACAATCCCATAAAGTATAATTAAGAGAATCTGGGAATACTTTGATGGGGCACATGCAGTTTTTATACCTCCATCTGGGTCTGACTTGTACCCTTTGGTGGGAAGCAAAGCCTCGTGGCACTTTATTTAGGGTATCATCAGACCTGTTTTGAACTGAGGTGAAGCGTTTGCTTTAGAGCAGGGGTTCTTAACCTTTTTTGTTCCACAGACCCCTTTGCCAGTCAGGTGAAAACTACAGACCCCCTTCTCAGAATGTAGAAGCAGATAGTTTTATGACACTGAACATCAGCATGTCTTTAAATTAAATAAAGTTTTTTTTTGAATTTTCAATTCAAGCTCACGGACCTCTTGAAATCTTTCCATGGACCCCAGGGTTCCGTGGACCCCTGGTTAAGAACGCCTGCTTTATATGAATAAAGGAGGTAGAGTTTCAGAGAGGACCATTAACTAGCCCAGCTGCTGTTTCCGTTGCAAGGAGTAGGTTCCCAGCATGTGCCTCAAGGGAGGAAAAAATTGTCAAGAGTTAAGCTGGGAAGGAGTTGGAACATTCTGTGTAAATGCAGATATTTGGAGGAAATGCCTCTGAAGCTCCAAGCTAGCACAGTAGGTTGTAATTTGACAAGGGAGAAAGGAGATAGGAGTGTGCTTCTCTATGATGCACATAGAGACTGCATCACACTGTGCAAGGGTCAGTGGATAAAAATGTTGGCTAAACTTCTCTTTGCAAGGCAGCATTACAGAAAAGTTATATGACCAATCCCCTCTGGATTTGAGGTTTTCTTCTGCTACTGCTACTGATGCTTCCAGGATGATTAAAAAAAGGCTAAGTCAATAAATTCTGTTTGGAACATTGAGGCAGTCTTATACACTTGTAAAAACTTCTAGTACTAGTGCAAAAACAGAATTACTATGCATATTCTGAAAATTGGAAATGTTGCATTAGTATGGAGAGTATTAGGGTGCGTGTTTCCTGAGGTAGATTAGGAGATGACTTATACCAACATGTGGGAAAAATGTCCAGAATCTCCCCAGACCTTAGATATCTCTCATTAATCACTTGCACTGATATCACCCACTGATGTTCAGACTGTAAGGATCTGCAAAAGGTTAATCTTTGATTGCTTTTGGGATTTGGAGGGCAGCACTCTGAACACCTAGTTTTAATTTTGAGAAAATTAATTTAGCAAGTCGTTAATCCCTGAAAAGAACTAAGAGTTACAAATCAGTCAAGAGATGAAGTTAACAATTTATTATGCACATGGGATGCTTCTATCACAAAATATCCCCTAAGCCCCTTACAAAATCAAACAAGTAATTGGATGTGGTATATAGAGACACATTTATTACTAGGATTTCTGCCTTCTCTCTGCATAGCCATTTCTTGTATTCCCTTCAATGGGAGGCCTTTCTTTGCAAACTCAACTCTACACTGGTTGCTCCTCCATTTTGACCTATCTCAGAGCAAAGTGTACTATTTAAAATAATGGAGAGGATCTTTGTGACAAGTTTCACTCAATCTCACCATCAGGAATGCCCATTCTTCTCTTAAGCCATTCATTCTATGGACACAATGATTTTTGTAACTGACCAAGTTTACTATATCTCTTTGACTTCAAGGACATTTAAGAATGAAATTTCACCCTAGCTGGTACAATATATGAGGATGGTGGTATGGATTTCGATGTGCTAATATTCTCCCCTAAGTTTTATTCTGTTTTGTATTTTGAGATTTGTTCTCTCTCAACTACTTTATCAAAAGCCATGTGTGGAAGTTCTGGGAAGATGGTGTCAGAGTAGGCAGGCAGGGCTCAACTCTCTCACTAAAACAATGGAGAAAGGGCCAAAAGCTGTCCAAGGGACCTACTTTAGGAGTTAACAGACCAGGACAGTGCTGCACAACCCCCAGGAGGACGAGGTCAGAGAGAGCAAGAACCTGAAATGAAAAACATGAGTTACTAAACCTCCATGGTGGCAGGGAATGGACCCCATCCCCCAACCTCAATACATTAAACCGGGATAAAACCGATCACCTGTCACAGGGGAAGAGGGAGGGTACCTTGGAGAGCAGAGAGTGGTTCTTTACAGTGAATTTGGCCAGCAGAGTCTGCTTTGAATCTCAGCCCTGGCCAGACCAGAAGCATGGGAAAGCAGAGGTTGAAACACCTCTGTGGAAAGGTTTGCTGATAAGTGCCATCTGCTGGCAGACCAGGAAACTACAAGGAGAAAAATTGCTTTTAGGTCTCTTTAGCCCCAAACGCTGGGAGAAAATCTGCACCGCATTAGTGAGTTCCTGGCCCAATTTTTATAACTTAGGCTGGGCAATTTTAAAGATTCAGAATCTTTAAAAAACCAAAAATCAAAGAGCTGTGGGGTAAAAACAAACAAACCACTAGGCAAAAGAGAGAAACTGACCATCAGAGTAAATTCACCAACATATTCAGATGCTTAGACATCAGCAAAAAATTACAAGCTATACCAGGAAACAGGAAGAGCCAGTACAGCCAAAGGAACAAACCAAATATCCTGACAAGATACAGGATTTAAGACAATTAATCAATGAGAATCACAAATCTCCTAAATCAATTCAAAGATATGAAGGAAAATATGACTAAAGAGATAAAAGAAATTAAGAAGATACTAGGTGAATATAAAGAACAATTTGAAAGCCTACAAAGGAAAGTAACAGTTTATGGGAATGAAAGACACAATAGATGGGATTAAAAATATATTAGAGGCACATAACAGCAGATTTGAGTTGCTCTAAGACATAATTAGTGATTTCAAGGGTAGAAAATCTGAAATGGAAAAGAAAGGAGAAAAGAAAGAGAAAAGAATGGAAAAAAATGGAACAGGGTCTTAAGGAATTGAATGACAACATGAAACACACAAATATACATGTTATTGGTGTCCTAGAAGGAGAAGAGAATGGAAAAGGGGCAGAAAGAATATTTGAGGAAATAATGACCAAAAAGTTTCCTAACCCTTATGAAAGACATAAATATCAATATCCAAGAAGGACAATGCACCCCAAACAGAATAAATCCAAATAGATCTATTCTGAGACACCTACTATTCAGAGTGACAAATAGATTTAAAGAGAAAATTCTGAAAGTAGCAAGAGAAAAGCAAAGCTTCACATACAAGGGAACCTCAATAAGTTTAAGTGCCAACCTTTTATCAGAAACCTGAGGCAAAAAAAGTGGTATGATGTATTTAAGGTACTGAAAGAGAAAAACTGCCAGCCAAGAATTCTGTATCTGGCAAAAGTGTCCTTCAAAAATGAGGGTGACTTTAATATCTTCACATACAAACAAAAACTGAGAGAACATGTTACCAAAAGACAAGAATTATAAGAGATATTTAAGAGAGTGCTACAGCCTGAAAGGAATAAACAAGGGTGAGAGATTTGGAGAAGAATGTAGAAATTAAGATTATTAGGAAAGGTAAATTAAAGGGTAAAAAAGACAATGATAAGATATGAAAATGGAAAGCCAAAGGATAAAATGGACAAAGTAAGTAATGCCTATACAGTAATAACATTGAGTGTTAATGGCTTGATCTTTCCAACCAAAAGACATAGACTGATAGAATGGGTAAAAAAAATATGAGCCAACAATATGGTGTCTACAAGAGACTCATCTCAGATGTAAGGACACAACCAGGTTGAAAATGAAAGATGGGAAAAAGATATTCCATGCAAATAGTAACCAAAGAAGAGCTGGAGTAGCGATACTAATATCGGACAAAATAGATTTTAAATGCAAAAGTGTTATAAGGGATGAAGAAGGTCATTTATATATTAATAAATGGGACAATTCACCAGAAGAAATAACTATAATCAATATTTATGCACCTAACTTGATACATGAAGCACCCACTGGCAAAACTGAAGGGAGAAATAGATATCTCAACAATAATAGTTGGAGACTTCAACACACCTCTCTCAGTATTGGGTAGAATGTCTGGACAGAGGCTAAATAAAGAAACAGAGCTTGAATAATATGATAAATGAATTAGATCTAACAGACATTTATAGAACATTATACCCCAAAACAGCAGGATATATATTCTTTTCTAGTGCTCATGGATCCTTTTCCAGAATAAGACATGCCTCAATAAATTTAAAAAAATTGAAATTGTACAAAACACTTTCTCTGACCATAACGGAATGAAGCTGTTATTCAATAATGGATGGAAAAAGGGAAAATTCATAAATACATGGATTAAACAACACACTCTTAAATAATCAGTGGGTCAACTGAATAGACATTTTTCTAAAGAAGAAATACAGATGGTGAAGAAACACATGAAAAAATGTTCAACATCACTAGTGATTAAGGAAATGTAAATCAAAGCTGCAATAAGATATCATTTCATACCTACAAGAATGACCACTATAAACAAAAGAGAAAACTACAAGTGTTGAAGAGGATGTGGAGATATATGAAAGCTTATTCACTGCTGGTGGAAATGTAGAATGGTACAACCACTGTGGAAGTCTGTTTGGCAGTTCATAAGGAAGTTAGATATAGATTACCATGTGACCTGGCTATACCACTAATAGGTATATACCCAGAAGAACTGAGAGCAGTGACACAAACAGACATCTGCACACTGATGTTCATAGCAACATTATTCACAATTGCCTAAAGATAGAAACAACCCAGGTGTCCATCAACTGAAGAAAGGATAAACAAACTGTGGCATATACACACGATGGAAATATTATTCAGCTGTAAGAAGAAATGAAGTTGTGAAGCATAGGACAACATGGGAGAACCTGAAGGTCATTGTGTTGAGTGAAGCAAACCAGGCACAAAAGGACAAATATTGCATGATTGCACTATTATGGACTAAATATAATGAGCAAACTCACGGAGTTAATAGTTAGAATATAAGTCACCAGAGAAAAGAATGTGGTTAGAGAATGGAAAGCTGAGGGTTAATCTGTGCAGAATTGGTAAAAAGTTGTTTGTAAATGTTTGGAAAGGAATGGGAATGGTGAAAGCACATCATAGGATTTGTAATTATTGGTGCTAACATATGGGTATGACAGTAGTTTGCTTTTTTGTTTTTTGTTTTTGCAGTAATGAAAATGCTCTAATACTGATCAAAGTGATGAATGCACAACTTGGTGATTATATGAAATGCCATTGATTGTACACTTTAGATATATTGTATGGTTTATGAACAAAAAAAATAGGATAGGTTGGGGGAAAATAAACAAAATGTAAGATATGGACTATAGTTAGTAATAATAATTTGACAATGCTATTTCGTAATTTGTTACAAATGTTTCACAAAGATGCAAGGTATTTGTAGTGAGGTGATATATGGGAGCCCTGTATGACATCATGCATGTTTGTTCTGTAAGTTCATAACTTTTAATATATACTTGTTGTTTATGTATGTTCATGTATCAATGATATACTTCAATAAATTTTTAAATAAAAAATTGTGTTTTTTGCAATATAAAAAAATCAGTGGGTCAAAGAAGAAAATGGAAGAGAAATCAGTAAATATCTTGAGATGAAGGAAAATGGGAACACAACCTTTCAAAACCTATGGGACACAGCAAAGACAGTGCTGAGAGGAAAATTATAGCCCTCAATGATACATTAAAAAAGAAGAAAGAGCTAAAATTGAAGATCTAACTGCACACCTGGAGGAACTAGTAAAAGAACAGCAAACTAATCCCAAATCAAACTGAAGGAAAGAAATAGTAAAGATCAGAGCAGAAATAAATGAAATTGAGAAAAAAACAAACAAACAAAAAACAATGGAATCAACAAGACCAAGAGTTGGTTCTTTGACAAAATCAACAAAACCGACAAACCCTTAGCTAGAATGACAAAGAAAAAGAGAGAGAAGACACAAATAAATAAAATAAAAAATGAAAGGGAAGACATTGTCACTGACCCCACAGAAATAAGAGACATCATAAGAGGATACTATGAACAACTGTACGCCAAAAAATTAGACAATGTAGACAACATGGACAAATTCCTAGAAACATACAAACAATCTACATTGACCCTAGAAGAAATAGACCTCAACAAACCAATCACAAGAGATTGAAACAGTCATCAATAACCTCTCAAAGATGAAAAGCCCAGGACCAGATGGCTTCACAGGTGAATTCTACCCATCATTCAAAGATGATCTAATACCAATCTTGCTCAAGCTTTTCAAAACAATTGAACAGGAAAGAATGGTACCAAACGCATTCTATGAAGCCAACATCATCACCTTTAATACCAAAACCAGATAAAGATGCTATGAAAAAAGAAAATTAAAGACCAATCTATCTAATTAATAAAGATGCAAAAATCCTCAACAAAATACTTGCCAACTGAATCCAAAAGCACATTAAAAGAATTATATACTATGATCAAGTGTGTTTTATCCCAAGTATACGAGGGTGGTTCAATACAAGAAAATCAATTAGTGTAATAAACCACATTAATAAATTAAAGAAGAAAAACTACATGATCCTCTTGACTGATGCAGAAAAGGTATTTGGAAAATACAGTGTCCTTTCTTGATAAAAGCACTCCAAAAGATAGGAATAGAAGGAAGCTTTCTCAATATGGTAAAGTGCTTATATGAAAAACCTGCAGGGAAATGGATGTGGCTCAAGCGATTAGGCTCCTGTCTACCATATGGGAGGACCAGGGTTCGATTCCTGGGGCCTCCTGGTGAAAGGCAAGTTGGCCTGAGTGGAGAGCTAGCCCATGTGGAGAGCTGGCGCAGCAAGATGATGCAACAAAAAGAGACACAGAGGAGAGATAATAAGAGACACAGCAGGCCAGGGAGCTGAAGTGGCACAAGAGATTGAGTGCATCTCTCCCACTCCAGAAGGTCCCAGGATCGGTTCCTGGTGCTACCTAAAGAGAAGACAAGCAGACACAGAAGAACACACAGAGAGCAGACAGTGAGTGCAACACCACGAGGGGGCAGGGGTGGTGGTGGTGTGAGAAATAAATAAAACAAATCTTTTATAAAAAACAACACAAAAACCCTACAGCTAGCATTAAACTCAATAGTGAAAGACTGAAAGCTTTCCCGCTGAGATCAGGAACAAGACAAGGATGCCCACTGTCACCATTATTATTCAATAAAAGTTCTAGCTAGAGCAAGTAGGCTAGATAAAGAAATAAAAGGCACCCAAATAGGAAAGGAAGAAGTAAAACCTTCACTATTCATTGATGATATGATCCTATATCTAGAAACTCCTGAAAAATCCATGACAAAGCTACTAGAACTAATAGACGAGTTCTGAAAAATCAGTAGCACTTCTATACACTACTGATGTGCAATCTGAGGAGGAAATCAGAAAAAAAATCCATTTATAATAGTAACTAAAGGAATCAAATATTTAGGAATAAACTTTACCAAGGACATAAAGGACTTGTATTCAGAAAACTACAAAACATTGTTAAAAGAAACTGAAGAATTAAATAAATGGAAGGACATTCTGTGTTCCTGGATTGGAAGACTAAATGCCATTAAGATGTCAATTCTACTCAAACAGATTTACAGATTCAATGCAATCCCAACAGCCTTTTTTTTTTTTTTTTTTTTTGAGAAATGGAAAAGCTAATTATCAAATTTATTTGGAAGGGTAAAAGGCCTAGAATAGCTAAAGATGTCTTTAAAAAGAAGAATGAAATTTGTGATCTCTCACTTCCTGACTTTAAAGCATATTACTTACCTACAGTGGAAAAACAGCATGGTACTGGCATAAAGACAGACAAATTGACCATTGGCACTGAATTGAGAACTCAGAAATAGACCCACACATCTATAGTAAAGTGGTTTTTGACAAGTCTGTCAAGCTTTCCCAGCTGGGCTAGAACAGTTTATTCAACAAATGGTGCTGGGAGAACTGGATATCCATATCCAAAAGAAAGAGTGCCTCTGTCTCACACCTTATACAAAAATCAAAATGGATCAAAGACCTAAATATAAAAGCCAGGACCATAAAACTACTAGAAGAAAATGTAAGGAAACATCTTCAAGATTTTGTGGCAGGTAGTGGAAGTAGTGGTTTCTTGGATCTTATACCTAAAGTACAAAAACAAAAGAAAAAAAATAGATAAATGGAATCTCCTCAAAATTAAACACTTTCACACCTCAAAGGACTTTGGCAATCACATATCCAATATGGGTTTAATATACATGATATATAAAGAGATGCTAAAACTCAACAGTCAAAAGATGAACCGCCCAATTTAAAAGTGGGCAAAAGACTTGAATAGACAGCTGTCCAAAGAAGAAATACAAATGGTGAAAAAACACATGAAAAAATGTTCAACATCACTAGCGATTAGGGAATTGCAAATCAAAACAACAACGAGATATCATTTCACACCTATAAGACCGGCCATTATTAAAAAGTCAGAAAACTGTAAATGTTGGAGAGGATGTGGAGAGATAGGAGCACTTATTCACTGTTGGTGAGAATGTAGAATGATACAGCCACTGTAGAGGAAGTTTTGGCAGTTAAGGAAATTGAATATAGACTTGCCCTGGGACCCAGCAATACCATTATTAGTTATATACTCAGAAGGACTGAGAGCAGTGACACGAATACACATCTGCATACCTATGTTCATAGCAGCGTTATTCACGATAGCCAAAAGTTGGAAACAACCCAAGTGTCCATCAACTGATGAATGGATAAAAAAATTGTGATGTATACACAAGATGGAATATTACTCAGCAGTAAGAAGAAATGAAGTGAAGCATATGACAACATAGATGAACCTGGAGGACATTGTGTTGAGAGAAGCAAGCCAGACACAAAAGGATAAATACTGTATGATTGCCCTATTATGAACTAAATATATTGTGTAAACTCATGGTGTTAATAATTAGAATCTATATCACCAGAAAACAGAATGAGGGTAGAGAATGGAAAGCTGAGGGTTAATCTATGCAGAATTGGTAAAATGTTGTTTGTAAATCTTTGGAAATGAATAGAAATGGTGAAAGCACATCATAGTGTGTAACTAGAAGAGCTATTATATGGGTGTGACGTGGTTGAAAGGGGGTCTACCGTCATGTATATTACTAGAAGGGAAGCTAAGAAATGTAACATGGGACTGTATAAGATAGTAAAACCTCGTGTGAAATATGAATATGGGTGATATTGCATATTTAAGACTGTTTTTACAAAATATAAATACAAATAAAGTAGAGCTGGAAACGGACTAGCAACTATGTAAGTCAGGGAAAGCATAGTGAGATTAAGAGGTGATAAGGTTTTTTTGTGTGTGTCTTTTTTATTATTATTATTATTGGAATAATGAAAACGCTGTAATAGTGATTGAAGTGATGAATGCACATTTATGTGGTTATACCAAATAGCACTGATTGTACACTTTGGATGGATTTATGCTGTATTAATATGTAGCAATAACATTGATTTGTTTAAAAAAAGCCACGCGTGCATATTTGGGGTAGGCTAGAAGGAAAAGGATATATGATGCTTTTTCTGGTTTTAGATGTTGCTTCTGGACATAGGATAGATGCTTAGTCATTGTTTTTCAAATTAAAGAATTTCTGAGAGCATGCCATAGTATTTAGAGGGTGGGTTACCTTCTAGAATTATTTTTTTGCAACAGTGCTTCTCTTTTCATCTCACAAATACTCGCTCAAGTGAATTGCCCTCTTTCTTTCTTAGTGCTCACTAGAGCCATCTTTATAAAATGCAGATCTGACCATTCAATTCTAACATGTCCGTTCTTCAAAACCTTCAATTTTTCAATGGTTTCTAACTATTGCTAGGATACAGACCACATCTCCACGTATGACTCTCAAAGCCCTGTGTGATTTGGCCTTTATTTCACTAGCTTTCTCCCATTCGATGCCACCTGTTACTCTGTGCTTCAGGCACTTTAAATAATTTGTGGGTGTCCAAACACTGCGTTTCTTTCTCTCATCTCTCTTTCCTCTGCCTGGAATGCCTTCCTGTTCTCTCTCCCAGTTTTGCCACCTTTTGCCCATTGTCTGTTTCTGCCTCTGTCTCTCTCCGTTCAGAATTCAGCTCAGCTGTTACTTCCTTCAGTAAGTCTTACTTGAAACCCTCCCACACAGGGTTAGAGAGCCTCTCAGTTCATCCTGGGCTTACCTCTAACATGCAGCTAACACCCCATAATGTAACTTTTCTCTCTTTAGGCTAAGGACTCATTGGGCAAGGTTTATATCGTCAGAATCTGGAACAGTCCCTGGCATGTAACAACTGCTTAAAGTATGTTTGATGATTGAATAAAAGGAAGGGCGGAAGGGAGAAGGAGAGAGCAGGAAGTTTGGTAGACAGAATTCTAAGATAACACCCATGATACCTGCCCCATCGTGTACACTCCCTGTATAATCTTCCCTTGAGTGTGAGCCAGATTTGGGAATATGATGCAATTATTTCGCAATCTGTGACTATATTACATCACATGGCAGAAGACTGTACAGATTTAATTAAGGTTCCTAGTCACTTAACTTTGAGTTAATCAAAAGATGATCCTAGGAGGGCTGGACTCAATCAGGTGACCCCCTAAAGCAGTCAGAAAAATTTGAAGCATGAGAGAGTGTCCTGGTGTCTTTGAAGGAGTAAACTGCATGTTATGAGAGAGGACACTGCATGTTATGAGAGAGGAACAGCCTCTGGAGCTCAGAGATGACCAGGCAACACGTGGCAAGAAAAATGTGATCTCAGTCTTACAGCTGCAAGAAATGGGATTCTGCCAACAACCTGCTGAGCTGGAGAAAGGACCCTGAGCCGCAGATGAGATGGTCAGCCTGTGAGATCCTGAGCAGAGGACTCAGTTAACCTGTGCCTGGATTCCTGATCCATGGAAACTTTGAAATAACAAATTTGTGTTGTTTTAAGCTGCTAAATTTGTGTTTTGCAATTTGTTATGCAGCAATAGAAAACTAATACAGAAGGAGAGGGAAAGGACAGAAGAAAGGAGGAGGTGGAAAATGAAAGGGAGGGAGTAGAGAAGGAAGGAGGGGAGGGAGGGAGACAGGCAGGGAGGGAGGAAGAAAGCATGGCTGGTCATAATTTCCATTCCATTGCTCTCTTTCCTGGGGCAGAAAGGCATGCTTAGCCATAATCAATAAATTTTGGGATAGTAATAAGTCTCCATGAAGTCCTGTGTGGTTTTTAATCCTCGAGGTACTTTATCCGTGTTTTACCTGACTGAAGGCTTAGCAAATTGACTAAAGCCCAGTATAAGCCATTGCCACCATTGCTGTCACTAGTATATGGCTTTTCTTTTGAAGTTGAGGGGCCCTAAAACGTTAAGATTTTTAAGGAGGAATTGTTCATTTCTTTCTACCTTGGTGGGATTTTTAGATGTTACTTCCGTATATAGGATGTTTTCAGCATCCTTCTGTACAAGAGTTAAAATTTTTGTTTCAATTTGTAAATTACATCACATGTAAAATAGCATATTTGTATCTGGTTTTAAGAATATTAATAAAATGAGCATTTATATACATACCACCCAGTTTAAGAAATATAATTATCACTACTCTTGAAGCTCTGTATATGCACATTCCAAATTGTATCCTCATCCCTCCACCCCATACATTTTATGTTAATATTTTGATTTTCTTTTTAGTTTCTATGTATCCTTAAATAAAATATTGTTTAACCCTGTTTATGAACTTTTTTTGCAAATGGTATCATTTTATATTTTACTGTTATTGCTTTATTTTGAGCTCAACAATATGTTTTCTTAATTAGAGAAGTAGCAGGTTTATAGAAAAATCATGCATAAGATGCAGAGTTCCCATTTACCATCCTTTTATTAACACTTGTTATATATTTATTATAACATTTGTTATAATTCATAAAAGGATATTTTTATAATTGTACTATTAACTCTAATCCATCATTTACAATAGGGTTCACTGTCTGTATTGTACACTCCTATGTTTTTTGTCTTTTTAAAAGTTTTTATTCTAGTAACATATATACAACTAAACATTTCCCCATTTCCACCACATTCAAATATATATTCAGTGCTAGTAATTATGTTAACAATGTTGTGCTACCATCACTACCATCCATTGCCAAAATTTTTCCATGAACCTATATAGAACTACTGTACCATTTAGGCATTAACTCTGTGTTCCCTACACTCACCCTTGCCCCTGTTAACCTGTATTCTGGTTTCTCACCCTATGAATTTGTTTATTCAAATTATTTACTATCAGTGAGGTCATATAATATTTGTCATCTTGTGTCCGGCTTATTTCCCTAAACATGATGTCTTCAAAGATCCATGTTGCACATATCAGAACTCCATTCCTTTTTCAGCTGAATATTCCATTGTATGTATATACCACATTTTATTTTTCCATTCATCAGTTGATGGACACTTGGGTTGCTTCCATCTTTTGGCAATTGTGCATAATGCGGCTATGAACACCAGTGTGCAAATATCAGTTTGAGTCCCTGCTTTCAATTCTTTTGGGTATATACCTAGAAGTAGTAGTGCCAGGTCATATGGTACTTCTTACTTAACTTTCTGAGGAACTGCCAAAATGTCTTCGGCAGTGGCTGCACCATTTTATACTCCCACTAACAATGAATAAGTGTTCCTATTTTTCCACATCCTCTCCAACACTTGTAATTTTCTGTTTTGTTTAATAGTAGCCATTCTAGTGGGTGTGAAATGGTATCTTATTGTGGTTTTGATTTGCATTTCCCTGATAGCTAATGCTGTTGAGCATCTCTTAATGCACTTTTTGGCCATTTGTGTGTTTTCTCTAGAGAAATGTCTTTTCAAGTCTTTTGCCCATTTTAAATTGGGTAGTTTGTCTTTTTTATTGTTGAGTTTTAAGAGTTCTTTATGTATTCTGAATAATAAACTCTTATTGGATTTGTGGTTTCCAGATGTTTTCTCCCATTTAATACATTGCATTTTACATTCATGATTAAGTCCTTTGATGCACAAAAGTTTTTAATGTTGATGAAGTCCCACTTATCTATTTTTTTCCTTTTGTTGTTTGTGCTTTGGATATAAAGTCTAAGAAACCATTGCCTAACACAATGCTCTGAAGATGTTTCCCTATGTTTTTTTTCTAGGAGTTTTCTAGTCCTGGTTCTTATATTTAGTTTTGAGTTGATATTTGTATATGGTATGAGGTAGGGGTCCACTTACATTCTTTTGCATATGGACATCCAGTTTTCCCAGCACCATTTGTTGAAGAGACTGTTCTTTCCCAATTGAGTGGAATTGGCAGCCTCGTCAAAAATCAATTGGCCATGGATGTGAGGGTCTACTTCTGAACTATCATTTCGATTCCATTGGTCTATATGTCCATCCTTGTTCCAGTACCATCCAGTTTTGATTATTATGACTTTGTAATAAGTTTTAAGATCAAGAAGTGTGAGTTTCTCAACTTAGTTATTCTTCGTCTAAGATGGTTCTGGCTACACAGGGTCCTTTATCCTTCCAAGTAAATTTGATAATTGGGTTTTCCATTTCTGCAAAGAAGGCTGTTTGAATTTTGATTGGGATTATGTTGAATCTGTTAATCGCTTTAGGTAGAATTGACATCTTAACAATATTTAGTCTTCCATGTGGAATGTCTTTCTATTTATTTAGGACTTATTTGATTTCTTTTAGCAAAGTTTTGTAGTTTTCTGTGTAAAAGTCTTTTACATCTTTGGTTAGATTTACTCCTAGATATTTGATTCTTTTCATTGCTTTTGTGAATGGAATTTTTTTCAGATTGTTCATTACGATTATATAGAAACACTTCTAATTTTTGCATTTTGATCTTGTACCTTGCCACTTTGCTGAATTTATTAATTCTAGTGCTTTGCTGTGGATATTTTAGGATATTTTAGGGTTTTCATATATAGGATCATGTCACCTGCAAATATGGAAAATTTCACTTCTTCCTTTCCAATTTGATGCCTCTTCTTTCTCTTTCCCTTTCCTAATTGCTCTAGCTAGAACTTCCAGTACATTGTTGAATAACAATGGTAACACTGGCCATCCTTCCTGATCTCACAGGGAAAACTTTCAGTCTTCCACCATTGAGTATGATGTTATCTGTGGGTTTTTTATATATGCCATTTATCATGTTGAGGAAGTTTTGTTCCATCCTTAGTGTTCTAAGTGTTTTTTATCAAGAAGAGGTGCTGGATTTTGTCAAATGCCTTTTCTGCATCAATTGAGATGATCATGCGGGTTTTTTTTCCCCTCTTTATTCTGTTAATGTGGTGTATCACATTGATTTTCTACTGTTGAGCCACCCTTGCATACCAGGGATATATCCCACTTGATTATTTTATATAATTCTTTTGATGTGCTGTTGGATTTGGTTTGCTAGTATATTTTTTGAGAATTTTTGAATCTATATTCCTAAGGGATATTGGTTCTGTAGTTTTCTTCTCTTGTGGTATCTTTATCTGGCTTTTGTATGAGGGAGATGTTAGTCTCATAGAATGAGATTGGGAGTATTCCTTCCTCTTCAAATTTTTGGAAGAATTTGAGCAGGAGGTATTAATTCTTCTGGGAATGTTTGGTAAAATTTACCTGTAAAGCATTCTGGTTCAGGGCTTTTCTTTGTTGGGAGGTTTTTGATTACAGATTCCATCTCCTTACTAATGATTAATTTGTTGAGCTCTTGCATTTCTTCTTGCGTCAGTGTAGGTAGTTTGTGTGTTTCTAGAAATTTGTCCATTTCATCTAGGTTGTCTAATTTGTTGGCATACAGTTTTTTATAGCATCCTCTTATAGTTGTTTTTAGTTCAGTGGGGTTGGTAGTAATGTCTCCCTTTTCATTTCTGATTTTATTTCTCTCTTTTTTTCTTTGTCTAGGTAAAGGTTTGTTGATTTTATTGGTCTACTCAGTGATCCAACATTTGGCTTTTGGGATTCTCTATTATTTTTTTTATTCTCTATTTCATTTATTTCCACTCTAGTATTTGCTATTTCCTTCCTTATGCTTGCTTTGTGTTTAGTTCGTTCTACTTTTTCTTGATCTTCTACTTGTGAGGTTAGGTCTTTGATTTAAGATCTTTCTTTGTTTTTTTTTTTTTTTAGGAGGTACTGGGGAATGAACCCAGGACCTCATATATGGGAAGCAGGTGCTCAACCACAGAGTTACATCCACTCTCCAATAAGAGTTTGTTTTTGTTTAGTTTTTGGTTTTTTTTTTTAGGAGGTACCAGTATTGAACCTTGAAACTTATATATGAGAAGCAGGCACACAACCACCTGTGCTACATCCATTCTCCTCTTTTTTTTTTTTTTTAAAGATTTTATTTATTTATTCATTTATCCCCCCCTTTGCTGCCTGTGCTCGCTGGGTCAGCTAACCACGCCGTGCGGGCGGGCTTGCCTTCACCAGGAGGCCCTGGGAACCGAACCTGGGGCCTCCCATATGGTAAACGGGAGCCCTACTGATTGAGCCACAGCCGCTTCCCCTCTCCTCTTCTTTTTTAATGTAAGCATTTAGAGCTATAAATTTCCATCATGGCACTGCCTTTACTGCATCCCACATATTTTCGTATTCTGTGTTTTCATTTTAATTTGCCTCAAGATATTTCTTAATTCTCTTGTGACTTCTTTTTTGACCCACTTGTTGTGTAAGAGTACATTGTTTACCTTCCACATATTTGTGTATTTTCCATCTCTACCTTTCTTATGATTTCTAGCTTCATTCCACTGTGTTCTGAGAAAACACATTTAATTTATCAAGACTTGTTTTGTGACCTAACATATGGTCTGTCTTGGAGAATGATCTATGTACACCAGGGAAGTATGTGTATTCTGCTGCTCTTGGGTGTATTCTCTATATATTTCTGTTTGGTCTAGTTGGTTTATAGTATTCCTCAAGTCTTCTATTCTCTTTTTGATTTTCTATCCATTATTGAAAGTGGTATATTGAAGTCTCCTAATATTAATGTAGAACCATCCATTTCTCCCTTCAAACCTGTCAATATTTGCTTCATATATTTTGGGGCTCTTCTGTTAGCTGCATAAATATTTATATATGTTATATCTTCTTGTTGAATTGACCCCTTTATCAGTATATAATGACCTTCTTTCCACTTGTAACAGTTTTTGACTTAAAGTCTGATATTAGTATAGCTACCCCAGTTCTCTTTTGGTTACTACTTGCATGTCAATTTTCTATCCTTTCACTTTCAACCTATCAATATCTTTGTATTTAAGGTGAGTCTCCTGTAAACAGCATATAATTGGGTCATGCTTTTTAATCCATTCTTCCCATCTCGGCCTTTTGACTGGAGAGTTGAATCCATTTCCATTTAAAATAACTATTGATAGTGTAGTAATTTCTTCTGTCATTTTGCTATTTTGTCTTTTTAAGTCATACCTTTTTTTGTTCTTCTACTGTTAATGCCTACTTCTATATTTACTCATTTTTGTATTGTACGATTTTGTGTCCCTTCTCATTTCTTTCTGAATACGTTTTTCAAGTATTTTCTTTGTGGTACCATGGGATTAAAATTTAGTATCCCCGATCTATAACAATCATACTTGATTTGATAACAACTTATCTTCAACAGCTTACACATGCCCTGCTCCTGCACCATTCTGTGCCCCATCCTTTTATAGTACTTGTTACAAATTATATCATTGTACACTGTATGTCCCAAGCCATTGACTTTTTTATTACTTTTTATGAATTTCATTTAAGACATAAGTGGAGTTACATAACAAAAAATACAATAGTACAGGCATTTGTAATTATCCATATGGTTACCTTTACTGAAGGTCTTTATTTCTTTATGCCACTTTGATCCACTGTCCAGTGTCCTTTCCTTTCACTCTGAAGAATTCCCTTTAGCTTTGCTTTTAAAGCAGGTCTAGTGGTAATGGACTCCCTCAACTTTGTTTATCTGGGAATTTCTTAATATCTCCCTCATACTTGAAAGACAGTCTTGCCAAATATAAGATTCTTGTTTGGCAGTTGTTTTTCTTCAGCACTTTAAATATTTTTTACCATTTGGCCTCCATGGTTTCTGATGAGAAATCTGCACTTAATCTTACTGGGATTCCTTGTACATAAGTTGTTTCTTTTCTCTTGCAGTTTTCAGAAATCTCTTCTTCATCTTGGCATTGGACAAGTTGGTTACTATGCGTTTGGGCCAATTTCTCTTCAAGTTTATCCTGTTTGGAGTTTGTTTGGCTTCTTGAATATGCATATTCATGTCTCATTAAATTTGTTATATTTTCTGCCATAATTCCTTTGAATATTCCTTCTGCCCCTTTCCTTCTTCTCTTTCTGGGAGTCCCATAATGCATGAATTGATATGCTTGATGATGTCCCACAGGTCTTTTAGGCTGTTCATTCTTTTATATCCTTTTTTTCTTTCTGCTTCTCAGAGTTAATTGTTTCAGTTGTCTAGTCTTTAAGATAGCTGATTCTTTCTTCTTCTACCTCCAATCTGTTGTCGATACCATCTAGAGAATTTTTCATTTCAGTTATTGTACTCTTCAACTCAAGTTATTTCTCTGGAGAGATTCCCATATTGTTCATTCATTGTTTTCCTGTATCTCCTTGAGCATATTGAGGATTTAAAAAAAAAAAAAGTTTCTGTCTGGTAAGTTCAAATTCTGTTCCTCTTTGTTGATGGTTTCTGGATTTTTATCTTGTTCCTTTAGATGGGCCATCATTTCCTGTTACTTTGTTTGTCTTGTAATTTTTTGATGTACATTTAATATTTTAAAGTACTAACTCTGGGATTTAGTCCCTGAACAATCTGTTCCTTAAGTTTTTCTAGCTAGTGATATGAAAGAGATTTTTTTGAATGATAAGAGCTCATCAAAACAAACAAACCAAGACTAAAAGCACCCTTCCCTGTCTTTGAGATTTGGCTCTACTTTGGCTGGTGGCTTCTTCAGAGCTTAGCCATCCTATCAAGATCAGCCCTAGGTAAATGGAAAGTGCAGGGTCCTTTCTGTCTTATTTGAGACTCTTTGGAGGCTGAGCCACAAAGTCTCCTTCTTTTCCTGGGTTTGTGCTTGTTAGAGGCATTAGGAATTTCATTTACAGTTTACAGGAGTTCCAGTGAATGTCCCCTCTACTCCCTTTGAAATAGACCTCTTCCTCCTACTGGGTGCTCTCCTGAGTGATTTAATGCAGGTAGTCTTTTCCCCCTGGCTGCTTCAACTTAATTATCCCAGTTGTCTCCAAGTGGCATCTCTGCTTCTAGGATAGACTCTGGAAGAGGAAGCCCGAGACACATTCCCAGCTCAGTCACTCATACTTCCACCCAATAGATAAGCATTGACATGCAGGCACCCCAGTGTGCACACAGGGGTCACTTTGCTCTCTCTGGAACAAGGCCAGGTACCTACAATGGGAGCACAAGCTTGCTCTGCCCTGCATTGTGGAGGGGATGGGAGAAAGACCAGCAAGGCCACCAGGAGCTCCTTCTGAGGCTTTTGAAACTGGGCTTTCTTGCTTCAGCACTTGCCCAGTTAATGCAGCCCTTTATCTGTTTTCCATAGTTTTGAGGAAGGGTACTGTCTTTAAGATTCCTGTGCCACCTTTGCCCAAGGGCAAAGTGATCAGAAGTAGCTGACACCCAGCAATTTGAAGTAGCTGATCAAAGGTAGAGATCTGAGATAAGACCACACAGCCCTGGAGTTTGGAGGACCAGGTCTTACTGACTCACTTTTGCACCAGCAATCTCCGCCAGGAGCCAGGGTTGAGAACCTCATTGCTGCCTGCCATGGGGCTAGGGGATGGGTGATAGAAGCCACTGCATGGCTAGTGATATTCACTGGCATTTACCACAATTTACCAGCCTCTTCCTCCTGCTCCTCCCTGTATGCTGCAGTGTTCCAGTGCACTGAAGTTTCATAGTAGTTAATTCAGACTGCTCCTACCAGATCAACAGTTGTTTTGGTGGAGCAACTGATTCCTGGGGCTTCTTGCTCCACTATCTTCCCACATTCCTCTCCCTAAGTCTATCAACAACATGTTTTTGAGATGTGTGTGGTCATATTTAATTCATTTTCACAGCTATAAGTATTGAATTGTATAAATATACCACTATTTTATCTGTTCTACTGCAATAAACATTTGGGTTATTTTTAACTTTTAAAAATTTCAAACAATGCTACTATGAAATCCATGTACATATGTCATGAGCAAGAGTTTTTCTAGTATGTATACTTAGGAATGGCCTTACTGAGTTGGTGCACATCGGCACGATTCACTTTATTAGTTAATGACATTGTTTTCCAAAGTGCTTGTACTAATTTATACTTCCAATAATCAGTGTAAGTGTACTCCTGATGCTTCACATTCCCAGAATTGTAAATGGTTTTCAATTTGGTCTGTAAGAAATGGAATCTTATCATGATTTTAATTTGTGTTTTCTGTATAGCTAATTATTTAAATAGCCATTAATATTTTTATGGGCAATTTGTCCTTCATCTTCTGTGAGATGTCTGTTTCTTTTTTCCATTTTTTCTCAAATTGTCTTTTTCTCAAGGATTCATAAGAAGGCTTGTAAAATATGGATGTCAAACTTTTTCTCAGTTATAGAAGTTAAAAGTAAACCCAGATTGTGGTATGCTCTTTTACTCTTGCAATGACATTTTTTTTTCAGATGTGACTTTTCATTGTATTTTACAGTTTCCAGGGAAATTTCTTATCAATTAATTTATTTGATTCCTGCAACAATTTGATAAAATGTCTGTGGTACATATTTAAAAAAAAAATAGCCCATTTTACAAATGAGAATGCTAAAATTCACAGATAATTACTTGAATATACTTTCAGAGTTGATGGGTTTTAAAGGACCTGATTAGCCTCAAGGACATCCACAAATACATATTGCGATTTAGGGTCTTCCAGTGTACCAAGCAGTTGACTCCATCTCTTATAGATCATTGTACTGGCTTCCCATGGCTGCTGTAACAAATTACCACAAAGTGGGTGACTTAAAACAACACAGATGGACTGTCTTGCAGTTCTTTAGGTCAGAAGTTGAAAATGGGTCCATAGGGCTGCTACCTTTCCGGAGGCTCCAGGAGAGAATCTATTTCTTGCCTTTTCCAGCATCTACAGGCCACCTCTATTCTTTAGCTCACAGTATCTTCCTCCATCTTCTCCCTGACCACATGCCTTCCTCTTGTAAGTACCCTTGTCATTAAATTGGGCTCATCCAGATAATCCAAAATAATCTTCCCATCTAGAGATCCTTTACTTACTCCCATCTGCAATCCGTGTAAGGAATATTCACAGGTGTCAAGGATGCTTTCAGGACCATTATTCAGCTGACCACAATCATGACAATCCCATCCACATACCCAAAGCTTCTAATCAGATTTTTAGTAGGCAATGACCTCTTTTGTTGAACAGCAGTTTTTAAATGTAATGTAATAAAATCAATTAGTTTTTCCTTTATGGGTTATAGGTTTTTGTATTTTTAAAAGTTCACTTTTTCAAGACTATAAAGATATTTTCTTTTAAACGTTTTAAAGTTTTGTCTTTAATATTTTTATTATTTTCTATACAGATGACCAATTTCCCTATTATATTTTATTGACTGGTCTACGTGTTCACCAGGGGTCTATGTCAGATCTGGCATAAATTAGGTTTCCATTAATGCTTAGGTCTGTTTGTATGCTCTCTATCATGTACTATTGATTTGTCTATTCCCACACTAATCTCACGCTGTCTTAAGTATAACTTTTATTAAAAATTTTTCTTCCTGTTAAAGCAGGTGCCTCTACCTGCTTTTTCTTCTTCAGGAGTGTCCAGGCTATCGTTAGCTTTTGGCCTTTTCACATAATTCCCCTCTCCCCAAGCATTTTATAATGAAAAGTTTCAAATATAAAGAAAAATTGAAACAATCTTACAGTATGCATATACCCATACACCCACCATCTAGTTCTGTAATTAACATTTTATTATAGTGCTTTATCATATAACTATTCATCCTTCTACCTATCAGTCTACATAGCTTTTGTTTTTTTTAAAGATTTATTTTATTTTATTTTATTTATTTATCCCTGCCCCTCTTGCTGCTTATGCTTGCTGTGTCCATTCACTGTATGTCTCTCTGAGTCTGCCTGTCTCCCTTTGTTGCATCATCTTACTGTACCAGCAATCCGCGATGCACGGGCCGGCTTGCCTTCACCAGGAGGCCCTGGGAATCTAACCTGGGGCCTCCCAAATGGTAGACAGGAGCCCAATCCCCTAAGCCACATCTGCCTCCCTACATAGCTTTTAATAGCCCATGTAAACTACATTGGACTTCAACTAGAATTAAATTGAATATATAGAACAAGTTGGGTATAGTTGACATTGTTGAAATATTGAGTCTCTAATGAATGAACGTGGTATGTCTCTTATTTATTTAAGTCATCTTTCATGCCTTCCAGTAAAGTATTATATTTTTCTTAATAGAGATATTGCAAATGTTATGTTAGCTATTCACAGTGAGTTAGTTTATTATTTTGGAAGTGGTATTTTTAAAAAGTTGTCATTTCTAAATGTTCCTTTTATATAAAAGTACAATTGAATTTTTTATTTTATTCTTTAAACTAATAACCTTATATCCATCTACCTTGTTAAGGTCTTTGAATAGTTCTAACACTTTATATATTCTTTTTAGTTTTCTATGTATAGTTTCATATAATCTGAGTAATGATGTTTGTTTTTTCCTTTGCAATCCTCCAACTTCTAAATTTTTCTTTCTTATTTTATTGACTTCATTTTCCTGTATAATGTGAATAGAAGTGGTATTATCAGGCATTTTTGGTCTTATTTCTAATTTTTTAAGTAGTTTTATTGAGATATATTCACATATCATATAATCTGTCCAAAGTGTAAGACAATGGCTTTTAGTATGGTCGCAGTGTTGTGCATTCATCGCCACAAAAATTTTTAGAACAATTTCATTACTTCAAAAAGAAAAGCTCTACACCCCTTAGCAGTCACCTCTCAATCCCTCTATCCTTCCCCAACCCCACATAACCACTAATCTAATTCCATCTTTATAAATTGATTTATATTTACATTTTATATAAATGGAATCATACAATATGTAGTACTTTGTGTCTGGTTTCTTTCACTTAGCATAAAATATTATGTATTTTGTTTTGTTTTTGCCTGCTTTTAACATCTTGTAACATTAATATACATTTATTCAGTTTCAAAGAAAAACTGTTACTTATGCAATATTACCCATATTCATATTTCACATGAGGTTTCACTGTGCTATACAGTGCCATATTACATTTTTTAGCTTTCCTTCTATTATTATACATGACCTTAGACTTTCCCTTTCAACCACTGTCATACCCATACATTAGCACTGCTAATTACAAACACTATGATGTGTTTTCACCATTTCTATTGATTTGGAATCTTTTATTCCAAAATTTATGAACAATGTTTTTTTACCAATTCTATACAGATTAACTCTCAGTTTTCCATTCCCTAACCTCATTCTATTTTCTGGTGACCTGTATTCTAATTATTAACTCCATCAGTATACACAATATATTTAGTTCACAATAGTGCAATCATACTGTATTTGTCCTTTTGTGTCTGCCTTGCTTCATTCAACATAATGTCCTCCAGGTTCATCCATGTTGTCATATGGTTCTTGACTTCATCTCTTCTTACAGCTGTGTAATATTCCATGATATGAGTACACCACAGGTAATCTATTCACCGGTTGATAGACACCTGGTTCCATCTTTTGGCAATGGTGAATATTGCTGCTATGAATATCGGTGTGCAGACGTCTGTTCGTGTAACTGCTCTAGTTCTTCTGGGTATATACTCAGCAGTGGTATTGCTGGGTCACATGGCAAATCTATGTTCAACTTCTTTAGGAACTGCCAAACAGTCCTCCACAGAGTTGTACCATTATAAATTCCCACCAACAGTGAATAAGCATTCCTATCTCTCCACATCCTCTCTGACACTTGTTTTCTGACTTTTTTTAGTGGCTATTCTAACAGATGTGAAATGATATCTCATTGTAGCATTGATTTGCATTCTGCTAATTGCTAGTGCGGTTGAGTATTTTTTCATGTGTTTTTCTTTTTGCCATTTGTATTTTGTTTTTAGACAGATGTCTATTTAAGTCTTTTGTCCACTTTTTAATTGAGTCATTTGTCTTTTATTGTTGAGTTATAGCATCTCTTTATATATCATGTATATTAAACCATTATTGGATATGCAACTTTCAAATATTTTCTCCTGTTGAGTCGACTGTCTTTTCACCCTTTTGACAAATTCCTTTGAGGTACAAAACTGTTTAATTTTGAGGTAGTCTCATTTATCTATTTTTTCTTTTGTTGCTTGTGCTTTGGGTGTAAAAGCCAGGAAACTACCTACCACAAAATCTTGAAGATGTTTTTCTATAATTTCTTCTAGGAAATTGGCTTTTATATTTAGGTCTTTGATCCATTTTGAGTTGATTCTTGGATAGGAGTGAGATAAAGGTCCTCTTTCATTCTTTGGTTATGGACATTCAGTTCTCCTAGCACCATTTGTTGAAGAGACTGCTTTATTCTGATAATATAGACTTGGTAGGTTTGCCAAAAACCAGTTGGCAGTAGAGGTGAGGGTTTATTTCTGAACTCCTAATTCTTTTCCACTGATCGATGTGTCTATTTTTTATGCCAATACCATTCTCTTTTGACCATTGTAGCTTTGTAATGTTTCAAGATCAGGCAGTGAAAGTCTGTCTGCTGTGCTCTTCTTTTTTAGGATGCTTTTGGCTATTCGGGTGTACTTTCCTTTCCAAATAAATTTGGTAATTGTCTTTTCTAGCTCTGTAAAGTAGTCTATTGGAATTTTAATTGGTATTGCATTGAATCTATAAATCAGTTTGGGTAAGATTGACATTTTCACGATATTTAGTCTTCCAATCTATGAACACGAAATGTCTTTCTGTTTGTTTAGGTCTTCTTTGATTTCTTTTTAACATTATTTTGTAGTTTTCTGAATATAGGTCTGGTATATCTTTCATTAAATTGATTCCTAGGTATTTGAGATATTTGTTGCTATTGTAAATGGATTTTTCTTTAGTTCCTCTGCAGATTGTTCAGTATTAATATACAGAAACATTACTGATTTTTGCATGTTGATCTTGTATTCTGCCACTTTGCTGAACTTGTTTATGAGCTCAAGTAGCTTTGTAATAGACATTTCAGAATATTCTAAATATAGGATCATGTCATCTGTGAATAGTGAGAATTTTACTTCCTCTTTTCATATATGGATGCCTTTTATTCTTCTCTTGTCTAATTGCTCTAGCTAGAACTTTTAGCACAATATTGAATAACAGTGATGACAGTGGGCATCCTTGTCTTGTTCCCGATCTTAGAGGGAAAGCTTTCAACATTTCTCCATTGAGTACAATGTTGGCTATGGTTTTTCATATATGCTTTTTATCATATTGAGTAATTTTCCTTCTATTCATATCTTTTGAAGTGTTTTTATCAAGAAAGTATGCTGGATTTTGTCGAATGCCTTTTTTGCATCAATTGAGATGATCATGTGGATTTTCCCTTCAATTTGTTAATGGGGTGTATTACATTAATTGAGTTTTATATGTTGAACCACCCTTGCATACCAGGAATAAATCTCACTTGTTTATGGTGTACAATTTTTTTGATGTGCTGTTTGATTCTATTTGCAAGTATTTTGCTGAGAATTTTTGCATCTATGTTCACTAGAGAGATTGGTCTGTAATTTTCTTTTCTTGTAGTATCTTTATCTGGCTTTGGTATTAGAGTGATGTTGGCTTCATAAAATGTGTTGGGTGATTTTCCCTCTTCAACTTTTTGGAAGTATTTAAACAGGATTGGTATTAATTCTTCTTGAAATCCTTGGTAGAATTCACCTGTGAAGCCATCTGGACCTGGAATTTTCTTTGTTGGGAGAGTTTTGATGCTGTTTCATTCTCTTTAAATGTGATTGGTTTGTTGAGTTCTTGTATTTCTTGTAGAGCCAATCTAGGTTGGTTGTGCATTTCTAGGAATTTGTTTACTTCATGTAGCTTGTCTAGTTTGTTGGCATATAGTTTCTCATAATATCCTCTTTTGGTCCTCTTTATTACTGTGGGGGTCAGTCATAACTACCCCCTTTTATTTCTAATTTTATTTGTTTGCATCTTCCCCCTTTTTTCTTAATTAGTCTGGCTAAGGGTTTCTCAATTTTATTGATCTTCCCAAAGAACCACTTTTGGTTTTGTTGATTTTCTCTATTGTTTTTTGTTCTCAGTTTCATTTATTTCTGCTCTAATCTTTATTATTTTTTCCCCTTCTGTTTGCTTTGGGAATGGTTTACTGTTCTTTTTCTAATTCCTCCAGGTATGCAGTTGGATCTTTTAATTTAGCTCTTTCTTCTTTTTAAATATAGGTATTTAGGGTAATAAATTTCCTTCTCAGCACTGCCTTTGCTGTATCCCATAAGTTTTGAAAAGTTGTGTTCTCGTTTTCATTCATCTCAATAGATTTTCAAATTTCTCTTATAGTTTCTTCTTTGACTTTTTGATTGTTTAGGAGTGTGTTGTTTAGCCTCCAAACATTTGAGGATTTTCCCCTGTCCCATCTTTTATTGACTTCCAGTTTCATCCCTTTATGATCTGAGAAGGTGCTTTGTATAATTTCAATCTTTTTATATTTATTGAGACCTATCTTGTGACCCAGCATGTGGTCTATCCTGGAGAAAGATCCACAAGCACTTGAGAAGAATGCATAACTTGCTGATTTGGGATGTAGCGTTTTGTATATTTTTGTTAGGTTTAGTTCATTTGTTCAATTTTTCTGCTTCCTTGTAGATCGTCCGTCTAGTTGTTCTAATGATGTGAGTGGTGTGTTGAAGTCTCCACCTATCATTGTTGAGATGTCTGTTTCTCCCTTCAGTTTTGCCAGAGTTTGCCACATGTATTTTGGGACACCCTTGTTTCATGCATAGATATTTATTACTACTATTTCTTCCTGGTGGATTGTTTCATTTATTATTATATAAAGGCTTTCTGTATCTCTTAAAACTTTTTTTGCATTTAAAGTCCATTTTGTCCTGCATTAGTATAGCCATGCCTGCTTTTTTTCAGCTACTGTTTTCATGGACTATCTTTTTCTAACCTTTCACTTTTAGCTGGTTTGTATCCCTGGGTCTAAGGTGAGTCTCTTGTAGGCAGAATATGGATGGCTCATGTTTTTTTAAATCCATTCTGTCATCCTGTATGTAATGGTTGGGGAATTTAATCCATTCACATTCAATGATATTACTGTAAATGCATATTTACTTCCAACATTTTATTCTTTGGCTTTCATATACCATACCTTATTTTCATCTTTTTTTTTTAACTCTTTTGTTTGTCCTTTCTATTCTTGCCTTTTACTTTCCCCCAAGACTCTCTTTCCTGTCTTTTTCTTTCAGGCTGTAAGACTCCCTTTAATACTGCTTGCAAAGGTGGATTCTTTTCTATGAACTCTCTTAGTTTCTGTTTATCTGTGAATATATATATATTTTTTAAGATTTTATTTATTTATTCATTTATCCCCCCCCCCCCCTTGCTGCTTGTGCTCGCTGGGTCAGCCAACCACGCCATGCGGGCAGGCTTGCCCTCACCAGGAGGCCCCGGGAACCGAACCCGGGGCCTCCCATATGGTAAACGGGAGCCCCACTGATGGAGCCACAGCCGCTTCCCTATCTGTGAATATTTTAAACTCACCTCTTTGAAGAACAATTTTGCCAGATAAAGAATTCTCAGCTAGCAATTTTTCTCTTTCAGTCTCCAAATTGTATCATACCACTGTCTTCTCATCTCCATAGCTTCTGATGAGAAATCTGCACAAAGTCTTACTGGGCATCCCTTGTATGTGATGGTTTGCTTCTCCCTTGCTTTTCTCAGAATTTTCTCTTTACCTTTGATGTTTGACATTCTGAGTAGTTTGTATCTTGGAGTAGGTCTATTTGGATTTATTTTGATTGGGGTACTCAGTACTTCTTGGACATGTATATTTATTTCTTTCATGAGAGTTGAGAATTTTTCAGCTATTATTTCCTCAAATACTCTTATGCTCCTTTTCCTTTCTCTTCTCCTTCTGGAACTCCCATGACATGTATGTTGTTGCATTTCATGCTATCATTCAAATTTTTGAGCCCCAGCTCAATTTTTTCCATTCTTATCTCTCTCTTCCATTTCAGCTATTCTGTTGTCTGCATCACTTATTCTTTCTTCTATCATTTTGAGTCTGCTGTTGTATGCCTTTAATATGTTTTTGATCTTGTCTATTGTGTCTTTAATTCCCATGAGCTCTGTTATTTTTCTATTCAGGTTTTCAGATTCTTCTTTGTGCTTGCCCAGTGTCTTCTTGATATGCTTTATCTCTTTAGCCATATTGTCTTTCAACTTATTAATTTGATTTTGGAGATTTGTATGAACCTCATTGATTAGTTGTCTTAATTCCTGTATCTCTTTTGGGGCTTTGATATATTCCTTGGCTTGGGCTATTTCTTCCATTTTCATATTTCAGCTTGTAATTTTGCTGACATCTAGGCATCTGATTATGATGGTGAGTTTATTCTGATGCTCAGTTTCTCTCTCTTTTTCTTAGTATGGCTTTACTCTGATGCTCAATTTCTCTCTCTTTTTGTAGTAATTTAGTGGCAGGAGGCTGTATGTAATTGACTTTCTTTGGCTCTTGGTTCAACCTCTTCCAGGTCTTTAGGATTGTCCCTGTTGCTCAAATCTGGGTCTTGGACCCAGTAATGGGTTGCAAACCCACTTCCAAGGGCCTTGGGAAGGGAGGCTATAAGGGTCTGAAAAAAGCCTCTCTCACTTATTTACTTTTAATTTCCTCACATGCACTTCCTTGTTCTGTAAGCAGATGGTGCTCTTTGCAGCCCTCTCAGTTCAAAGCCTGGTTGGAATGTATTGGCTGCAGCATGGACCAAATCAATGTGATAGAGGTTCCTGCCTAGAGGCTAAGAGCCTCGTAATTCAAACTTTCTTGGAGTCAGTTCTCCAACCTTTGCTGGCAGCCCCCTCACTTTTCCCAGGTAGGAAATAATTTCAACAACCAGTCTTTTTCAGTTGGGAGGTTGATTGAGAGGGTTAGATCACTTTAGTCCCATGCTGGCTCCCAGAGCAAACAATGATGCAGCCCCACCCAGCCTTGAAGAGCTTGTGGGACACAGCAGACCAAATTTGCTGGCCAAAAGCTGAATCAGTCTAATGCTGCATCCCTCTCTCTTCCAGTTCCTGAGGAGGTGGATCTCTGTGGTCCCTTCTGTCTGTAGTCACCAGCCAAAGGCTGAAGAATTCAAAGCTGTCTGCTTGGAGGGTGGGGGGAAAGGCACTAGCAGCTGCTGCTGCAGCTTCTACTCACAGTCTTTTCATCGAGATTCTTTTCCTGTGTCCTTCTCTCTTCTGGGTGGTGTCTAGTCTAAACCCTAGAATATTTTTTTTTTCCTAAATATTCTGCCTGTCCATTTCTACCTGTCCTCTAGCTATTGTTTGGGGAGAGAAATGAGTCCTGTGTCTCTCTAATCCACCATCTTTTATTGTTTCTAATTTTAAACAATGATTTTAATGTTTCATCTTTGAGTTGATGTTTGCTGTAGGGTTTTTTTCTTGGTAGATGATTTTTTCAAGGAAATTTGAAATTTTATTTTGAAGCAAATTATGACTTCCCATGAGGTTCTGAATGTTTTGGGGTTTGAAATACTGAATTTGAATTTATAAGAGTTTCTTTTAGAATGTGGAGAAATTTTCTCAAGGGAGGATCTTTCTCTTATTTTCATTTTTAGGCACTTCCTGAATCTCTATTCCTCACCTCCACCTTTCCCCTCAGCCAAATGTTGTACAGACATTCAATAATCATCCATTGATTAATACAAAATATTATATGTTTCTAGCTCTGGTAGTTCATGGTCTATTTTGCATGAGAAAATCCTTACAAGTTGGCTTTATTTTTGTGCATCCTGATGCTAATAGGTTGCTTGAGTCAAGCTGAAGATGTACATTTGTTCGTCTTTATATTTTAGAGCAAATGCCTCTCTCCCTCCAAAAATGTGGGAGAAGGACAAAATTTTTAGTCCTTTTAGTAATCCAGAAATTTTATGGGTTCCTTCTAGAAATCTTTTCCAAGTAAAATCCTTAACTTCTGATAGTGACTACAGGTTGGAGGCAAGGTACTTAAATTGGGAAAATAGGTAGTCTGTGGAAAACTGCATGGCTACTTTGAATATTATATCAGTCTTGATGAGGATCAGATTTCCTTTCTCTTTGTCTAAGCCTCTTATTAGTCAGCTATTTTCTCAATAATGTCACATAGCAAACTTCCCAAAACTCAGTGGCTTGCCACAAGTATTTATTATTCTACCTCATGGGTCTTTACATTCTCTGGGGCATATTTGCTTCAGGCTGCTCACTGGCTGGGCTTGTCCTCAGACTTCAGGTTGGGTTCAAGTCTACTCCATTTATTTCCTAATTCTCTTTGGACCAGAAGCAATCAGAAGAATGTAAGATGACAAACCAAATCACACAAACATATTTAACCTCTCTATTCATATTCTATTTGCTAACATCCCGTCAGCTAAAGCAAGTCACATGGTCAAGCCCAACATCAATGGGCTGGAGAAATATACTCTGCCTTTTTCAATGCATTATGTAAAGTTACATAGTAGAGAGAGGGAGTGAGTAAAGACCTAAGAACAATAGTGTAATCTACCACAGCCTCTCATGTTGATGATTAAATGAAATAACATATATAAAGTACTTAAAACATAGTAAATGTTCAATAAGGCTGCTCATTTCTATTATTATTTTATGTAAAATGAAGGGATTAAACTTATTTGATTGTTAGTTGATCATTGACATATCTAAATTTTTATGGTTTTTCTTTCCACCTTACCTTTTTTTTTTTTTTTTTTTTAAAGATTTTATTTATTTATT